>PPLO03000014.1:0-293181 GCA_003706505.3 Suhomyces pyralidae
GAAATGATCAACTGAGATGCTCTTTCTGGGCCAATCGAGTCCACAAACTTCTTCAAGAGCTTCAAGTTGGCATTATCAGGACCATAAATCTCACCACCGTTGATAAGTTTTGTTCCGAACTCTGGGTGAGAAGTGACAAAATCAATTGACTCGACTGCTTTTTCAATTGGTGCAGGAGTTTCGGTCCATGTCAATGACATGGTGCCGTAGCCAAATTTGTTAGCGCTGAGATCAATTTTAGACATTTTTATTTATTTTAGATTTTGAAAGTAATGAATTAAATTGTAAGCATCAGTAACAACTCTACAGCTATTTATACTACCCGAGAAGCTGGTGGCAAATTTAAGGGTCCTTGCAATAAGACACGGGCGAGAAGGATTATCTTGAGGGAATTAATCCAGTGTAGCTCATTTCTCCGTACTACTACCGTACGCTAAAAGTTTATCTGATGGCCTGGGCAAGAAGGATTGTCTTACGGGAATTAATTTTGCCCAAAGATATTAAATAAGCTCGCATTGATGCAGTTTAATGCACTTTGTATTTGAGTGCATCTCATTCCTCCGTTCTATTTCCGTACGCTGCAAGTTTATCGGATGGCTCGGGCGAGAAAAATCGTCTTGAGTTGAGATCTGCGATATTCCAAGCTTATGTACATGAGATATACCCTCCAAGATCTGCTTGGTTATTACCTGGGGTGGCATTTTCTCCTATAGCCTCGTTTGCAGCCACAAAGTCCATCTTGTCACCTCGGGGCACAAGATCCATGATTATGTAATAATCATTGAGATCCTCGTGAAATCCCTTCAGACTCACGATATTCGCATGGTCAAGTTTCCGCAAGGTCGAGAGCTCTCTATCAGAATTACATCCCCTAGTGAATTGCAACAGTGTTCTTGATTTGCGAAACGAGTCCCAGGGTCTGTAAAGTTGCATGAAACGTGAATTCGAAACTGAGCCTCTGGTCGACGAATGAAATTCAATTTTTCAGGTCTACTACATCAAACTTCAATCTCTCTGGGTCTACACTTAATGAAACGATTTTTCTTATTCTAGTTCAAATCTAGACAAAAGCGTTCTTTCCGCGTCTACAAGTTGATGATAGTTGAACCTTTTTTTCAAGCTGTAAGTGAATTCAAATTCTCCTCTTTTTGTAAGTTGCAAGTGCATTTCAATCCCTTCAAGTTCATGAACCTCAAATCCTCGTCTTGGTCTCTAAAAATGAATAGTCAGATTGTTCTCTTGGTCTACAAATTATAAGTGAAATCAATCTCTCCCTCGAGTTCAGCGATTGTCAGTGAATCTCTACAAGGCTACCTATTTTCTGATCTTCTTCTCTATTTCTTAGATTACAAGTACAAACCTTCAAGATTCTCTTCCACCTTGTTCTTAAGAACTCTTTCTTTTGCCTGCTTGAAATCTTCCGCCTTCACTTGCATTCTTCTCTCTCTCAATGCCAACAAACCGGCTTCAGTGCACATGGCCTTTATGTCGGCTCCCGATAAGTCGTCTTTGGAGGTGACCAATTCTTCCAAGTTGACGTCGTCGGCCAAACTCATCTTAGACGTGTGGATGGTCAAGATCTTTTTCTTGGTATTGGAATCTGGCTGCTCGAACAAAATCTTACGATCTATTCTACCGGGTCTGATCAAGGCCGGATCTAGCGATTCGATCTTGTTGGTGGCCATTATGACTTTGATGTCTCCTCTGTCGTCGAACCCATCCAACTGGTTCAAAAGCTCCAACATGGTTCTTTGAATTTCCCTTTCACCACCTGAGCTCGACTCGTATCTCTTACTACCAATGGCATCGATTTCGTCGATAAACACAATCGAGGGGGCATGCTCGGCTGCAATCTGGAAGATCTGTCTACACAATCTGGGCCCGTCACCCAAGTACTTTTGGATCAATTCCGATCCTACTATTCTCAAGAACGTGGCACTTGTCTGGTTGGCCACGGCCTTTGCTAGTAACGTTTTACCGGTACCGGGAGCACCGTATAATATGACACCCTTGGGAGGTTTGATACCCATTTCTTCGTATAGTTCAGGGTGTGACAACGGTAACTCGACCGCTTCTTTGATTTCTTGGATCTGCGACTCCAAGCCTCCGATATCGGCATATGTTTCGGTAGGAGACTTGTCTAACTTCATCACAGATACCATTGGATCGGCGTCGTCTTGCAACACACCCACCACAGAAACGGTTTTATGATGCAACAAAACAGAGCAGCCCGGTTCCAACAACCCCTTGTCCACAAACGACATGATTCCCACGTAATATTCAGAGCCGGTTGTGCTGGAGACAATGGCGTGGTCGTCGTCAATAATCTCCTCCAAGGTCCCAATTGACATGGGGTATCCTCTCAATTCATCCACTTTTTCGCGTTCTTCCGCCTGCTTAGCTTCTGTGGGCTGGAAGGCTTCTTGGTTGGTGACGAATTCCTCTTCCAATAACAAGTGGTCTTTGATTCTTTCCAACTTCAACAACTTAAGCTTACATCTGGTGTTGGGGTATACTGCAGGCAATTTGACCGCGGTATCGGGCCCCTTTCTTCTCTTCTTACCGAACTTTGATTCTACAGGTGGTTCGTACTTTGGCTTTTCTTTCTTCTTGTCGTCTTTCTTCTTGTTCAAGTTGTCGCCTCCCGGCATTCCCGATGGACTTTGACCCTGAAAGTTAGTAAAGTATTCGGAATTGGAGTGGATAGCCACCTATTTGGGTAGATCCAGTAATATACTCACCATTTTGACGATGTATGTTGTGTAGTATGTAGCTGATATTGATTGAGTGGTGAATTTCTAGTCGCCACCAGGAAGGGTCACGTGAGCGAAACATTGAGGTGTTTCTCGCGCACGACATGGTTGCAAAAGCAAGGGAATGAAGAGGCAACTGTCGATGGACGAAAGGCTCAAAGGATGTGCGCAGATTTGTGGTATTGTATCTAAGGTTAGCCCAATGAGACTTTAAGAGAATAGAGTAACTATATAAATACACATGTTCTCTGATAGCTTGTTATTGTACCTTTACTAGACTGATACTGCCTCAAAGGTCAATTACTTGCTAAACGTATTGCGTTCTGTTGTAGTATAATAATGTTGCCTCTTTTAAGCACATATCCACACCAGATTCAATCACCAGAGAGATGATTTGAAAGATGCTGCGAAATAAATGGGTGCGGGTCTCAGATGTACATCGAATGCGTTGAGAAAAGAACTACTTAGGACGAAATAAAGGCCATGGCCAACGTCATGGTGAACAATGAGGAAGAGTTCCTTTCACTTGGCTGAATTATTCTAGTACCAGATGATTTAGGCCGTGTTGCAGATACTTACATCTGTAAGCTTATAGCTTATACGTAGCTAAATACGCTGACCAGTACCTGATTGTAGGCTTTGGATCGAGGGTTCATATTTATCTAAATTTTCAGCTTTTTCTTACAATATTCACGCATCGTACGTGAGATCGAACTACGTAATTGGTACCTGTCCCGTCGCAGGGGCAGATGTATTAAAATCGTGGAGAGTAAGGTGTATACTAACAACTCTATTCTTTCTCAGTACTCATGTTTCGTTAGTCGTTCTTGGTATATTCTCAGTACAGCCCTGAGTGCTCAAACCTTAATCAAAACACAAAATTAGTTTACAAAAGAGCACATATCTTTATCTGATGTAGGTTCATTTTTGCCTATCGCGAACTGTATATAGGGAGATGTACCACAATACCTACGGGCAATTGTGTAGTTTGACTATATAATGAGTAGTTTAACTACATAATCAGTAGACTCAACTACTACATGACTCATCTATTATAACCTCCGTTCATCTTTTTCTATCTTGAATTTCTTGACTATCTACTAAGTCGCATACTTATCTCACTCACTAAGCGGAGGGACACAACACACGAAACATCGTGGACTCATAGAATACCACATAGCCACATGTAATTGTAAGATGCTACCGATAATGAAACACGTGTAGATCACTTCGTTAATTTTCGTCTTTAGTATTAGTGTTTATTCTTGTCTTTCTGTTGGTGTTTCTTCCTGTTGATCGCATCGAAAAGTAAATTTTATCTACAGATCACAGACACCACGATGAGTAATAGGCCTAGTCTACGAGACAAGCCGTTCAATTCTCTCAGTATCAACAGAAAGAAACAGGGCGGTGGTGCTAGGCCCATCAGCAACCTTACGCCCAAGCCTGATCTTCCTTCCAGCCCAGTCAAGAGCAGCGAGATCGAAAGGGCCCAATGGCTTCGCCAGCGGTTGGAACGGGCAGAAACCACCAGATATGAGCCGTCGAGCTCTGACGACGACCACAGCCCGCCCAAATCGGACTTTCTGCGCGAAATAGGCCTTATACGACAAGAAGTAGACACGATGAACAACAAAGAGAAAGATAACAAAACTACAGACTCTGGTGAATTGGAGGAAGCCAGTGAAGAATTGAAAGGCACAGATGTGTTTGGAAGTACTATTAGCATAACTAAGCTTGGTTTGGATAAGCCCGGCAGAATCGATCTCGAGCTCAGGTCCATCACCTACAACGAAAAAGTGTATCGTAGCAATCGGTTCGAGACGCTCTATCTTCAGATATCAGCGCTGGAAAAGTATATTTACTTGACGTCGAACGAACGGATGCTTCCGAATTTGGTAATGAGCAAGGAACAAGTTGCGGCGTTCTACTTCGCAGAGTACTCTATATTCATCCAGCTCCATGGAAGCGCAGGGTTCATTTTGGGCAAGCACACCGGGAGAGACCAGTATTTGCGAGACTACTTCAAGAACCAGACGTACTGGGACGTAAGCTGGAATGACAATATCGACGAGGACCAGTTGGAGCGGTTTGTGAAGAGCCAGAGAGAGGCACTGAGCAGCCATGTTCTTGATTTCCAGCGTGTCTCGCCTCGAAAGACAACTGACCGTCTTATTCCATTTGAATCAGGACGGGCCACACGGTCGCAGTCTCGTAAAAACACCGTAGGAAACGACTCTGCCATGCCCATTAGCATCGACGAGTTTCACGAAGACTTGATATTGACCCCCCGAGAAACTCCCAGTGAGTTCACTCCTGATCTCAAGTACAAGTTTGGCTCCAACAAATCTTTCACTATTGGGTACTCCGACTTCAAAACATTATACAACAACGACTGGATCAACGACTCGGTGATCGACTTCTTTATCGAGTACGAGATAGATAATGTCACCCACAAGAAGCACTTAATAGATCCCAACGAGATCTATGCCTTCAACTCGTTCTTCTTCACCAAGCTAGTCACCAGTAACACGGCTGAAAAGCCTGACTACTATGCCAATATCCGACGGTGGGTCAGCAAGCTTGAATTGTTGAAGTACCCATATATAGTGATGCCCATTAATGAGAACGCCCACTGGTACTGCTGCATAATACGAGGCATGCCTGGGTTAAAAGAAAATGAAAAGCTTATAAAGGAAGAGAACGAAATTACGGAAGATCAGAAGAAGATGGAGCATGTGGATTTGGTGAGACAACAGTTGCAAAAAGCCATGCTGCTTCCTGAAAGCCAGGAAAAGTACGACAAGTTTAACATTTCTGACGACAATATTGGGTCTGAGCACGAAGAGACTGTGGACGGAGTCAGTGAAGAGGAGGAAGAGCCGAAAAACAAAACCAAGCCGGCTGTAGAAATATTTGTGCTTGATTCGTTGAGCCAGAAGCATAAGAACATTAGCTGGCCGCTCAAAAAGTTTATTATCGATTACTGTAAAGACAAGTACAACATTGAAGTTTCCAAGACCCAGATACGGGTGCAGTCAGCGCGGGTTCCCAAGCAAAATAACTTCAACGACTGTGGAATACATGTAATTTACAATGTCCGCAAGTGGCTCAATAACATACCTGAGTGTGAAAAGATATGGCGAGGCTCGTACCTGAAGAATGCCACTCGTAAGATGTTCTTGGCCGAGGAGAGAAACGGAATGAGGAACCAGCTTAAGGATATATTGAAAGAGCTTCATAGAAAACAGTGCCAAACAGAACAACACGATCAAACGGAAACGACGCCAGAGGACGAGTCGGAAGACGATATCCAAGTAATAGAGTGTAAAAACTCAGATGGGACCAAGAAGAAAGAGGCAGAACCAAAAGAATTGGAAGAGAAAGAGAGTGAACAAAAGAAGGCAAAAGTAAAGGAGAATGAACAAAAAGAAAATGAAAAAGAAGAAGAACATGAGGCCGAGCCTATTGAAAATAGGTATGATACGTCACGTACACTTGATCCCAAAGCAACACTCACTAATAAAGGTTTGAGACAAAAATTTGCAGGGCACCATTTGTCGAAGCTCGTGATAGACTTGTTGAACGAGGTATTTCCCAAGAGAAATGTAGAGGTGCCGCATGAGCAGGCCGAAGCAGCAGCTGCGTTGATCAAGGATATCAACGGAGCCACGCCGCTGGATGATTCTGTCAAGCAAAGCTGGCTCAAGTTCGCTCAGACCATGGAGAAACTCCAGCAAAAAGACGTCCCTGTGCGGCCCAAAGACCAGCCTTTTCGCATCGAGCACCAACAACCTTCTGGCTCAGAATCTCCTTCGTTCTTCCACGCAAATAGTGAAGGGTTTGAGGAGATTTTAGCCGAACCACTTGAGCCCAAAACCCACCCCAAAACTGACGACTCCGACGATATCAACCAAAGTGTCAACGGAGTCAACCAGTTGTGCATCAGCCGAGGCCAAAGCTCACATTCGCCCAGAAGCAGTTTCAACAAAGACTTTCGCAGCCTCAAAAGCCCGCCTTCTCGCAGTCCCAAGCAAGACTTCGACCGCCATGCAAGACCGAGTCACTCCTCGTCACCGGCGCCGAGATCCCCATCCAAACGCCGAAAGATCTTATAGCAATGGAGCGAAGGTAAACGAAGACCCATTTGGCACAATTCAACACAACCAAGCACCATTCAGCATACCTCTTCACCATTTAGCATATTTATATAGCACACATTGCATACCATTAGCATAGTAGATTGATACAACGTATTGCAAAACCTGTAGAAGACTAGTGTCATAGGTATTAATACCTGCCAAATTATGGTAGCATTGAAATTAGGCTTGATAGGATAGATTAATAGATTCTCTTGCCCATATCATTAGTAAGCCTTGCATATCTTGCACAGTCTATAAACCCTAGATTAGTAAAATTGAATGCGTCATTCATAAAATAGCAATATATGACTGTATAAGATGAAGAGATCTGAAAGATAGCTCTAAAAACAGCAGATATCTAAAGACGCTGACTTGAAGAAAGCCTTAAACTACCAACAGCATACTATTATTTCCTTTTTATCTCTGATCAATCTGACTTAAAGGTGATTTGCAAATGAGTTTGAACTCCTTTGATATAAAATATACTGAACAAGGATCCTCAAAACCGAATACGTCGATTCAGGTGGTACACCAAAACTAACATCGTATAACATGCGCCTGTATCCTCTGATCGTGCTACATTTGAAATAAAAATTTAGTTGATGGTGGTCTACTCACATAACTCTGCTTGAACTCCTACTCTTCTCTACAACTTGTTCAATGTCCTTAAAAAGAAAAACGTATCGATGGAGAAAATAGCTGGTTCAGAGCCGAAATATCTGTCAAATCAGGGTTTAGAATAAGTATTGATTGAAAAGCCCCAATAAAATATCAAAATATTGCAAGTTATTTAAAAATAGAAAAGACTATGGGATCTATGCATAGATCGCAACCCAATAGGACTTTTCCAGCCACTTTGGCTCCACCATTGTATAACTCTGCTACGATTCTGTTTTTGCACCCATTCACGTGACCGCGGAGTACAGCTTCACAAGTCAATCGGGCAGAATGGAAGTATACAAACATCATGACGACGTCGGCTAGCCTGTCTCCCAAAGGGATGAACAATATTAGCGTTGGTGTGGCAACACCTGCAATGCAAAGTCTAGACGGTTTATACGAATACTCCGGCGACATTTCCCTAATTTCGATGATCCGCCAGCACGAGACGTATTCCTCGTCCCAAATGAACGAAGCGTCCGATCTTTTCACAATTAACCCACATGCAAACGAGGCACTCCAGGCGAAACTAGACGCATTGGGGGCCCAAGAAGGCTCTAATTACCGATTTTGGGTCTCTGTAATCGAAGACTACGGCCAGTTAGTGGCCCAGAAGAGGGTGAACGAGATCGAAAAGCACATTGTAGAGGGGATTCCCGACAACTTGAGGGCTCTAGTATATACCAGAGTGTTGCAGATTCGATACAAGTTCAACAACAAAGAAAGCTATATGAATTTGGTCAAACGGGCCAAGTCGGATGCCGATAGCCGGAGCCAGGACAGTTATATCGAGCGGCTTGATTTCGACGAGAACTGGAAAGATATTCTTCGCACCTTTAATTACTACACCAACGAAGTTGCGGGAGGCTCGACCAGTCTCAAGGTCGAAAATTCAAGCATCGAAAAGTTGCCTCCCAACACGTTTGTGATTCACATCTCGAAATTGCTTGAGAACTTGACGGGGTTGGACGACCAGGAAACGTTGTTTTTGCTTCTCAAGCTCAACAAGTTGTTTGTCAGCTTGATCAAGAACGAGTTTTACTACAAAATCAACCGGTCGTTGGAAAGCATAGTGGGCGAAGCGTTCAATCATATGAGTGTTCAGGGCATCAATTTCCACAACATTTACAAGCAGATCCTCTTCAACTTTTTTGATACGAAGATCGAGGATCCTGCAGTATTGATGAAGCTTTTGGACTTTGTGGTTTTCGAGGGATTCGACTTTATTTTGCGGTTTATAGTATGGGTTTTTTCGCAGCAGCAGGCCCGTATCTTGGATCTAAACGGTGACGAGTTGAATGAGTTTGTCAACTCCAAGCAGTTGTTTGCGTTGGATATCAACTGGCAGCAAGTCTTGGAGCAGAAGCCACAGCCATCGATTGTCAAGTACGAAAACGAGTACCATCTTATGCATGCCAACTCTCTCAACAATATTGGCAACGAACTCACCAACTTGCGAGAAATCAATGATGAATTGAATATCAAAGTTGGTGAGATCAACCATCAGCTTGAAAACCTCCAGACCACGCACAGCGAGATCTTGGAGCAGAGTGAATCGTTCAAACAACGGCTCACAGAGGCGCAGGCGCAGAATGAGGTGTTGGCGAGACTCCAGAACCAGCTTCAGGAGAAGTACGATAGCTTGACCATGCAAGAGAACTTGAAGAATACTATCAAGGCGAATAAGGACTTTTCAAAGAGGAATTCAGAGTTGGAAGCCCAGATAGCAGAGCTTAGGAACAAGGTGGAGGAGAAGAGGGGTAGGTTAGGAATAGTAGCTGAGTAGATTAGGGATAAAGGAATAGTAAAGTAATATAGTACACCGACAACCACTAACTTGGTGTAGCTGTTATACTTTAACCTGGTGCTGTTATGACGAGTCTGCTTAAAACTTTATGATAATTAATTAAATGCAAATCAAAATTTGTTCTTTTCCCCTAAATAATAGGCAGTTCTCGTTAAACCCTTAATCTATATTCAAGTACTGCTAAGGTAGTCAAAAATCGAGTAAAAATTAGTGTTAAATAGTAGTGGAACTGTGCACGTGATGGTTTCAATTCCGGGCAGAACGCCTTTTTGAACTGCTCTTACAGATTGCAAAGTAGTGCTTTTGAGCAGAAACAAGGAGAGTACAGCTATGTACCTCTAGTTCATCTCTCCATCCTTCCAAGAACTAATTTGGGTGCTTCTAGATGTTTTTCCTCTGAGCCTTCTTTGACAGACCTTCGGAGGTCGGAAGTCACAAAAGCACAACAATTATATGTAGGTTCACGAACCAACACTACGTCGTTTTAAACCATCTTCACATTAATCGGCTTTTTTGTTACTTACCTTTACTCTTGGGATTTATAAAGTGGTAGGTAGGATGTGAAGAATGCTGATTCATTTTATGGAGAAACTTTATTTTTCATTTGGTTTAAATTGCAGTTATATGAATCCACAGAAATAGCTGAGATAGGCTAAAGATATGGAGTTGTATGGGGGATAATAAGATGTGCGAGAAAGTGGTAAAAATACGTTGTTGTGGGTGAAAATGTAGGTAATCAATCGAGAGTACTACAAAATACTTCAGAGATAAAGTAATCAGGAATCGTCTGATGGAGTAATGATAAGTAACATTTTACAATTCCTTGGTGAATTGATCAGTAAAGTTAATCAGTAGAGTCTATTAGCAGAGTCACTTTGCGAAGTCTTTCAGCAGAACAAGAAAGTCAAGTGGTGTAGCTGTATATTAGTTGGTGTTTTTTTGCAGTCGGTCGCGGCGCACTTTATCATCGCGCTCGGCTAAAAAAATGATCTTATTCAGACTCGAGCAGCAACCGAGATGGAAGATACTGGAGAATATCATCAGCAGGGCGTGGGTATTGTGGGCGCAGGCCTAGTGGGGTGTTTGGCAGCATTGGCGTTTGCCGCCAAAGGGTTTTCGGTGACGTTATTCGAGTACCGCGAAGACCCCAGCAAGGCTTCCAACACTAACCTCCGGTCCATCAACTTGGCAGTTAGCGCCCGTGGGATTCGGGCGTTGAAGTATGTGGACGAGGATATGGCCAATAGGGTGTTGGAACACGTCATTCCCATGAAGGGCCGCATGATCCACACGGGCGAAACACAGCAGTCGCAGCTCTACGGGTTGTTTGGCGAGGCTATCAATTCGATCGACCGGTCATTTCTCAACGAGTGCTTGCTCGACGAAATCAAACACAGCGACATCAAGCTTTTGTTCAACCACAAGTTGGTGTCGTTTGACAAGTCGATGGGTAGCGACGACGTGCCTCCCAAGATGACGTTTATCGACGGCCAGGGGGAGACTCGTACGTTTGAATTTGACTACATCGTAGGTGCCGACGGCGCGCACAGCCAGTTCCGCAACCAGATGCAGCGGTCCATGAGGATGAACTTCTCGCAGGAGTACATCGACATGCAATACCTCGAGCTCTACATTCCGCCCACCGGCGACGCGAATGCGCCCTTTTCATTGGACGCTAACCATCTCCATATCTGGCCCCGCGGCAACCACATGTTGATTGCGTTGGCGAACAAAGACGGCTCGTTTACATGTACGTTTTTCAGTCCGTGGGCAGTGATCGAAAGCATCGGGAGCGCGGCGCAGTGGTGCGATTTTTTTGCCACCAACTTCCCCGATGCGTACCGGCTTATTGGCGAGGCGCGCTTGACCAAAGTCTACAACGAGCATCCGCGCGGCTCGCTTCTCCAGGTGCTGGTGTATCCGTACCACAGCTCGAATGGTCGGGCCATATTGCTCGGGGACGCTGCGCACTCGATGGTTCCGTTCTATGGCCAGGGCATGAACTGCGGCTTTGAAGACGTGCGGGTGTTGATGGAATTGATCGACGAGCATGGTGGCGACGTTCCCCTGGCTTTTCGCAGCTACTCCCAAAATAGAAAGTCCGACTTGGACGCTATATGCAAGTTGGCCTTGGACAACTACCACGAGATGTCGTCCAAGGTCACCAGCTTGTGGTACTTGGGACGTAAACGCCTCGATGCCTTTTTGGGCAGGTACATAAACGGTAGGTTTGCTCGGTGGATTCCGCTTTACACCATGGTGTCGTTTCGGGACGATATTCGGTACTCCACCGCCATTGCAATCGAGAAGCAGCAGGCGCGCATATTGAATAATATCCAGTACGGTGCGCTTGTGGGGATCGCAGCTGCATGTGCAGCCAAGGCTATTGGTGTTTGGGACAAGTGGAGAAGATAAAAATGCATACATGAATGTATATAGGATTATAATAAATGAATAGGAATACAGAAAGAGCCAAGATCAAAAAAAGGCTGCAAAATTCTACGTGACATACTACAAAAATATTAATGATGCACAATATATAATATCGTAAAGTATTAGTTCTTGCACCATTATTAAAGCGTGTAGACACGACCGGTAAACCCCCTCACCATCAAGATCATTGTTTAAGAGGTATTCCAGTTGTGAGATTTTATCCCCATGTTTTTATATTTTTTGTAGTGCACCTACCGAGGTGACTTGATTTTTCACTATTTTTTTAGCCGTAGAAAGTGACCAAGCAAAGGCACCATCTATCCACCATGTTAAGGTCCGTAGCAAGAAAAGGGCCCACCCCGGCCCATACTTTGATCAAGAACTTGCATCTGAGTGCCAGAAGTTACAGCGACCAGCCCCCACAATCGCCACTCAAGGTTTTCTTTGAGACCTTCAGACAAGAGGTGAAAAAGTCCAACGAGTTGAAAGAGAACGTCAAGGCGTTGCAAGACGAAACCGGAAGAGTGGCTGAGTCTGACGCATTCAAAAAAGCAAAAGAAGCATACGATAGAGCCCAGAAAGGTACCAGTGCCGCCGGAAAGGTGGTCAAGAAGACCGCTGGTGCCGTAGGAGACGTTGCCATCAAGGCCTGGGACTCGCCTGTAGGTCATGGTGTGCGTACGACGGTCAGAGTGAGTGCTACTGCTGCAGACAAGGCGTTTGAGCCTGTGAGACAGACCCGTGTATACAAGGATGTGTCGGAGGTTATCGACGACGGGTCATCCAATGCGTACGGAGGGTTCCTTACCAAAGAACAGAGAGAAGTGTTGAGAAGAAAAGAGTTGGAGCGCAAGTTGAAGAACAACTATCAAGGCCCTGTCAAAGAAAACGAAAACGCCGGTGGGGAGTTGGTTGCAACCGAACACAAAGCCACCGGCCCTACCGTGGGAGAAAAATGGGAAGAGTACAAATTGAAGTCGCCTATAGGCCGTGCGTTCGTATACTTGAAAGAGAAGTGGGAAGAATCGGAGAACGGTTTGATTGCATTGGTCAGAACCATTGTAGAAAAAGTAACGGGATTCTTTGCCGAAACCGAACAGGCCAAGGTCATCAAGCAGTTCAAGCTCATGGATCCTTCGTTCAGAGTGACCGACTTCCAGAAGACTTTGACCAACTACATAGTTCCTGAATTGTTGGACGCCTACATCAAGAATGACGACAAGGTGTTGAAAGAATGGCTCAGCGAGGCTCCGTTCAACGTGTGGCAAGCTAACAATAAACAGTTCATCCAACAGGGTTTGTTTTCGGACGGCCGCATTTTGGACATCAGAGGCGTGGACATTGTCACGTGCAAGATGCTCCAGCCCAACGACACTCCCGTGATGGTGGTTAGCTGCAGAGCGCAGGAAATCAACTTGTACCGTAAAGCCAAGACCGGCGAGGTGGCTGCTGGTACAGAGGACCATATCCAGCTCAGCACCTATGCCATGGTGTTGACCAGAGTGCCTGAAGAGTTTGACAATCCGGTGACTGACGGCTGGAAAGTGGTTGAGTTTGCCCGTGGAGGATCGCGTCCATTCCACTAATGTACATAGAAAATAGACAAAACT
Source organism: Suhomyces pyralidae (assembly GCA_003706505.3). Lineage (NCBI taxonomy): Eukaryota > Fungi > Ascomycota > Pichiomycetes > Serinales > Debaryomycetaceae > Suhomyces > Suhomyces pyralidae. Next base: position 13,406 of record PPLO03000014.1, read on the forward strand.
GTAATAAGGAGACTAGAGTTTTGCACTGTAAGGGTAAAGCTACATACATATCCTCTAGGCGTAAAGCTACCGAATGTATGAACTCTAGAGTTAAAACTACCGAATGTGTATTTTTCCCTTTTTGCTATCCTCACTATAAAAGACATATGGGTTTTGTAATAAAAGGTAGACTACAATACGTGGCACCACTGAACTGGTCTAGTAGGGTATTAGTCTAGTCGTAATCTCTATGAGGTGCTCTCTCACGTGTTCGTGTTTGGCGTGTGCGCGTTGATCCTTTATCTTTCACGTGACCTCACACCTAAATTTCAACGAACACGAACTTCAAAACAGCCACCACCACCAACATGTCAGACGCCTTTGCTACCAAAGAAGAAGCCAAACAAGTGTTTGATCGACTCAAGAAAGAGCCGGCCAACCAAGTCTGCTTTGACTGTCCCAACAAAAACCCCACATGGACATCCATACCTTTCGGGATCATGCTCTGCTTGGAGTGCTCCTCCGTCCACCGGAACTTGGGAGTCCATATTTCGTTTGTCAAGTCGTCCAACTTGGACCTGTGGCAACGGATTCAGTTGAGAAACTTCAAGTTCGGCGGCAACCAACAAGCAAAGGATTTTTTCACCAAAAACGGCGGCCTGCAATATATCAGCAAAAACGGAGTGGACGCCACTTCCAAGTACACATCGCCTGTAGCTAAGAAGTACAAGGAGAAATTGAAGGAAAAGGCGGCTAGAGACGCCGAAAAACACCCTGACGCCGTAGTGTTGGATGACGCCTCTGATGCTGGCTCTGAATCGCCCGCTGCTGCCGGATCAACCGACGATTTCTTCAGCAACTGGACCAAACCTGTCAACTCCACGCCTTCGCCATTGCTGTCCAAAAACATCACCCCCAATGCCAGCACTGACGATTTGTCTATCAAGAAAAAACAGCCTGTTATCACCAGAACCACGTCCTCCAGGCTCGGCACCGACAAAAAGCTGATCTTATCAGGCAAAGGAAACGGGCCTAGAACATCGCGTTTGGCAGCCAAACGTATCAACAAGACCGAAGAAGTAATTGATTTCGACGAGATCGAGAAAAAGGCCAAGAAGGAGGCCGAAGAGGCCAAGAAGTTGGGCTACACCCCGGAAGTAGAACCTGTAGTTCCCAACGTACCTGCTGTTTCGCCCAAGAAAACCAGTCTCTCGCTTAAAAAAGAGACCGCCAGCGACTCCAGCGACTCCTCTTCCCAACCAAATCTCCACAGCACCACCGTCCAGTTCCAAAAGTTGGGTTTCGGTATGACCAACGGTGAAAACATCACCACCAACCCCAACCAAAAGAAGTACAAGGACATCAAGTATACGGGCGAAGTCAACAACAAGTTCGGCTCCCAAAAGGGAATTTCGTCCGACGAGTTCTTTGGAAGAGGCCCTCGTTTTGACGAACAGGCCACCAAGGAAGCCCAGACTAAATTACAAGCATTCAACGGCGCCCAGTCCATATCTTCATCATCTTACTTTGGCGAAGACGAGGCTGCAAATGGCGCACGTGGTTCGAGTCACGGGTCTGGGCTCGGAGACTTTGAATCGAGCGCACGTGAGTTTGCCTCGCGGTTTTCTGGCAATGCCAACCAGGATTTGGATGTGTTGAAGGATGCATTGGAGGACGGTGCCAACAAGCTTGGTTCTTACTTGCGTGACTTCTTGAGATAAAGAATATCTTGGAGATACTAAAAGCAAAGAGAACTTCATATATCGAGCACTGAAATGTGTAGAGATTAGTATAATGTACAAACTAAAACAAATAACATAATCCAAAAGTAAAACAAACAAATAGGCGCTGTAACAAAAGCGCTTACAGCTTTTTCAAAGAATAGGATGGTTTAAATTGCCATAATTCTCAAGGTTCCAGGGTCTTGGTTTGTTTCTTAAGTAGCCCACTTGGCTAGTTGCCCTGCGAGGCTCAAGTTAGGATGCTTGCATCGCGCCGCACGAATCGGACAGACAAAAAAAGCGCCGCGTGTAGCAATCGAAGAGCCCCGAGCAAGCATGGTTCCGTGACAACAATTGCATAAGCCCACTTTTGTAGTGGTTGGGGACACGCGCCAGAAAGGTTTTAGTTGCTGCCGGAGTTCCAAGACACTCAGAGTCTCTTTCGTATAAGCTATATACGAGCCATCACAAGCCACGCAACCGAGACTTGCAAGCATATAATAGAGAATAGAAGAAAATATACGGAGTACCTAAGGTTGCCGAGTAGAAGGTGCCGGTTTTTCCGAAGAAGTATGCTACGATGTCACATCTACACTAGGCTTCGTAAACGTGCTTAGTTAGCTATTTTTATTTTTACTCAATAGCACATTTTATTTGGGTGCAAAAAGTTAGCCTTTAAGGAGCCTAAAAGTTTGCGTTTAATGAGCCATATAAAATAGTTGGGCTGTAATGGCGGTGTAGTCCGAAATGATTAGCCAAGTATTAGCGGCTCATGCTACAATGCTTGTACATGGTGTCTGACCTTGGCAAGTTAAAGATTAGTCAATTATAATGTTTATCATGCCCTCTTTTCTCACACACTACGGTCTATTTCTTGGTTCTGATATTTTCATGGTGCTCTTTACCTATTGAAATGGTCACTTCTGGGTGCAAATTTCTCCTTATCAGATCGCAGCACCTATTTCTTCCTGATTTTACATAGTAGAATCAATTTTAGTACACTGGTGCAAACGATTGTATCATTTAGGTTTTCAAGCTTGGCATAGGCGTGAATCATGTATTGTAATTATTTAATTAATGTTATTCATGTAATCTAGTCAACATGGTCGAATTCGGCCTTGTCATTCCACTCAGGATTAGTAACGGCCAACCTGTGGTGTTCGTATAATGGAGGTGGAGGAGTGACGTTACGGCGTAAAATATAGGTCTGGATATTGTACCAGGCATTTTGGGTCTGCCATTTGGCGTGCTGGGGAGCAGGGACCGCAAAAACATCGTCCAACTCTTCCAAAGTAAGACTTTTGGTTTCTGGCAATAACCACAACACCAAAAAGAATCCCACAATGTTCCAGCCTGCATACCAACAGAAGGTACCTACTTCCTTGAACGACTCAATCATTTTAGGCACCGAGAATGCCAAGATGAAGTTGAAGAACCAACAGGTGGCAGTGGCCCATGACATACCCACATCTCTAATGTATAATGGGAAAGCTTCTGCAGAATAGGTGAATGGAACGGGACCTTCACCAGACGAATAGACTGCAGCAAACAAGTAGATACCTACAGTGATCATCCCGACTCTTCCATCTCTGTTAGTGTCCTGGTTGATCAAGAAGCCAAAACCGGCAATCAACAAGAAAAGAGCCATTAATGGGAAGGTAATAAGCAACAAGGATCTTCTACCGAGCTTGTCAATGGTGAAGAATGCAGGAATGGCAAAGATGAAGTTAATCATACCGAAACCCCAAGATGCCAACAAGGCATCGATTTCAGTGAAACCAGACTTGATGAAAATGGTGGAGGAATAGTAGGCAATGACGTTGATACCACAGAACTGTTGCATAAACATAACAATCCAGGCACCAATGGCACCGTTTCTGTTTCTTCTGACAGTGAATAATTCGATCATCTTTCTATAGAAAGGAACATCGTATGAACTTTCTTCTTGAAGCAAAACATACTGGTAGAAACAGTCTCTGGCGGCGGCAATTCTTTCTCTACGCAATTCACACAAGGCATTAAAAGCGTCCACATGTCTCTCTTTACCCATCAACCATCTAGGCGACTCTGGGACAAAAGGAACCTGCATCAACACTATAATAGCCGGAATACAAGCAGAACCCAACATAAGTCTCCAGTTCAAACCGGTGCCAAAAGACTTCTTAGGAACATAGTAGAAAGCAAGCGAAGCCACGTAACCAAACATAATACCCACTGCTGTGAAAAATTGCCACAACATCACAAGCGAGCCTCTAATGTGCTTCGGAGTACACTCCGCAGCGTAGGCAGGCACGGTGGCGGATTTGACACCGATTCCGAATCCCAAGAAGAAACGAGCAAGGAACAAATGCCACCAGTTATTCACGAAACCTTGCCAAATACAGGTGACTGCAGATATAAGACAGGTCCAGAAAATAGTCCACTTTCTACCCAAGTTTCTGTTCCAGAAGTCCGAGGTCCAGCACGCAATTACACCACAGCAAAGATATGGGGCACCATTAACCAAACCTTCAATAAGAGCTGGTTCGTCCATTTTGTCTACACCAAACGCCTTAGGGTAGAATAACGTGGCACCGTTAATCACAGATTCGTCCATACCTTGCACAGCCGCAGCCATGGAACCCAAAGCAATGACTGCAAATAGCTTGCCTGGAACGTGCCACTTCTTGGTGGCTTCCAAGTTCAACCCAATCTTCTCGTCTTCACTGAGAAATGGCATCGAGTTGAACTCGCCAGGAGTTCTAGCAAGAGCGGCGCCTCTTGCAAACAAGTCTTCATCTAACCCGTGTTTTCTGGCGTAAAGCCGTCCCATGTTCATCACTTGTTCTTCACTGTACTGCGAAAGAATGTTGCCTTTTTCACCGCCACCAGCTTCAGCGATTTTTGAGTGGACCGATTCCAAATCGGAGGAGTTGTCTTTGGGCTTCTTTTCAGCGTTGTCAAAAGAAGAGGTGGATGAACCGTGTTCGAATAATCCATCTTGAATGTCGCGAGCATGTTGAGCATCAGCAGCAGGGGTGTTTGCTGCTACAGGTTCGGTGTTTTTAGGACTGCTCATTGTTGATGGTTGTAAAAAGATCTGGCAACAAGGAGGATTTGGGGCTCCCTTTATAGTCGCAGTTGGCAGCAAAAGGCATTAGACAAATGTGGTGCAGTTGCCTAGTTAGTTTATGGAGGGGGAAATGGGGTTCCATGCAGACACAAAAATATTTTCTTAGTAGTATGCAATATATTCGAAGTTTGGGATGTGGGGTACCAGCGTAGACGGATTGGGGAAATCGCAGGTACTAAGGACGGGAGGAGGGGACGAGTCGGAGTATGGTCTACGCTACGTGGGCCAACGATCTTGCACGATCTTGCGGTTTGATCGTGTCCTGCGCTAGAAGTAGAGGCTAAGACCTTTGAGTGTCTCGTTTTTTGGGGCGCGGCCGCTGTTATCAGCGGGGTAGATTGTTGGCTAAGCAAGACATATTTCCAGGCTCAAGCTCTAGCAGTATGGAAGGTCATAATGTGGGGATTTTCTTTTTTATTGTGTGTTCGGGGAAAGTGTCGGCAGAACACCATTCCTCATCTACTGCCGATGGATGATCTGGTAGTAAAGACGCGTGGCATGGCGACCCTTTTTTGTTATGACCATTCTCGAGCTTAGGGGCCCGCGCTCGCAACACCATTTTTCCCCATGCTACCCCAGGCACGCCCCGCTGTTTACGAGCGCCTTAAAAATATGACGCACGGCCAACATGGCTCAGACATTTTTTTTCGCAGCCAACCTAAAAGACCTCAAAAAAACCTCTACAAACTTTGAACAACGTAATCCACCCTTTTATTACTATACAGTCTAATATTTAATCTACATGGCTCACCTCGGCCTTATTGTTCCATTCAGGATTGGTTACGGCCATCTTGTGGCCGTTTAATGGTGGTAATGGATCCACATTACGACGCAAGAGCCCGTTTTGAATATCGATCCAGAATTCTTGAGTTTGGTACCTGGCTCTAGTCATGAGCGGCACGTCAAATAACTCGTCTAACTCTTCCAATGCAAGGCCCTTGGTTTCAGGTAAGAACCACAATACCAAGAAAAATCCAATCACATTCCACCCGGTGTACCAAAAGAAAGTACCGATTTCCTTAAATGAGTCAATCATCTTAGGAGTAATAAAGGCCAAAATAAAGTTGAAGAACCATGTAGTGGCGGTGGCCCACGACATACCCACATCTCTGATGTACAAAGGATATGCTTCAGAACAGAATGCATAAGGAACTGGACCTTCACCCGAGGAGTATACACAAGTGAACAAGTAAATGCCCAAAATAACCATGCCCAATCTACCCTGCCTATGCGTTTGACCGTTGATAACGAAGCCAAGACCAGCAATCATCAAAAAGATAGCCATTAATGGAAAAGTGATCAACAATAATGATCTTCTGCCGAGTCTATCAATAGTGAAGAATGCTGGAATGGCAAACACGAAGTTAAGCATACCAAAGCCCCATGACGCAATCAAGGCCTGGATTTCTGAAAAACCCGACTTGATGAAAATAGTAGAGGAATAGTAAGCAATGACATTAATACCACAGAATTGTTGCATGAACATGACGATCCAAGCACCAATGGCACCATTTCTGTTTCTTCTGATGGTGAACAATTCCTTGACCTTGGTGAAGAATCCCAAGTCCAACGATCTTTCTTCTTGAAGTAACACGTACTGATAAAAGGTGTCTCTTGCAGCCGAAATCTCGTTGACACGCAACAATTTCATGGACTCGTACGAGTCCTTGTGTCTGCCTTTACCCATCAACCATTTGGGTGATTCTGGAACGAAAGGCACCTGTGCCAACACAATAAAGGCAGGAATACATGCCGAACCCAACATGAGTCTCCAGTTCAAACCAGTTCCGAACGATTTCTTGGGCACGTGGTAGAATGCAAGCGATGCGACGTATCCGAACATGATACCCACGGCGGTGAAAAACTGCCACAACATCACAAGCGAGCCTCTGATGTGCTTAGGCGCACATTCGGCTGCATACGCAGGAACAGTCGCGGAGTTTATGCCTACACCGAAACCCAAAAAAAAGCGTGCAATGAACAAATGCCACCAGGTATTCACGAACCCTTGCCAGATGCAGGTGGCTGCGGAGATCGAACAGCCCAAGAAAACGGTCCACTTTCTACCCAAGTTTCTGTTCCAGAAGTCCGAGGTCCAGCATGCTATGACACCGCAACAGAGGTAAGGCGCACCGTTGACCAAACCTTCGATAAGCGAGGGCTGGGCCATCTTGTCGACTCCAAACGCCTTGGGGTAAAATAGGGTGGCTCCATTGATGACAGACTCGTCCATTCCTTGCACTGCTGCAGCAGTAGATCCCAACGCAATCACTGCCATCAACATTTTGGGAACGTGCCATCTCTTCGTAGCCTCCAAATTGAGGCCGATTTTTTCTTCTTCCGAGAGAAATTCCATCGAATTAAATTCGCTCGGCGATCTTGCAACAGCTGCGGCGCGCGCAAAGAGCTCGGGGTCTAAATTGTATTTGGCCGCGTAGTTGCGTCCCATCTGCATGGCCAGTGATTCCGAGTACTGAGAAAGAATGTTGGTAGCAACATCCTTGTTCTGAGTTTGCTCTAATTGTGATAACGTCGAGTAGGCATCGGAGTCCTTGTGGTGTTCACCTTTATCTAACGATGAGCTGTATGACTCGAGTAGTCCTTCGCTATTGTGGTGTTGATTTACAGGGGCCGTGGCTTCGCTTACGTTGTCGTTTGGCTCACTCATGACTGACTTGATGTTACGGTAAGACTTATCCAGGACATGGCTCTATCTTTATAGTTTAGGTATGAAAAAAAAGTTGAGCGGCTATGGTGGGGCGTAAGAGGAGTAACAAAATGTCAAAGCAACCAGTTGATGGCAAGATGTCTGCAACAAGCGTAAAAGTTTAAGTCCCGTGTCTGCATGAGCCACGAAAATTTTTTGGGAACGCCTGCTTAATACGGCCGAGAAACAGCATCAAGGTTCCTGTAGTACAGGGTTCCAAACGCAGGGTCATAAGCCGGAGCACCCCATGGAGTCACGCCTGTGTCTATTTTCGTAGATACGGTACGGGTTTGTGACTGAATCCGGTGTGTCCACTATAAAGCGTTATTGTGTAACCCACCTACTACTAGGCTTGGCATGAGGGTTTTTCCTTCAATTTGCGCCTTCCAGCTAGTTCGTAATTGAGTGTCTTACGAATGATTAATCTGAAATGCGCCCCCAGCAATGTTTCATACATAGCTATGCCTAATCTCGTAGGAATTTCCAGTTACTGAGCCTAGCCACCCGCTGTACAAGATGAAACGCTCTGTTAGGTCCCCAATAAGCTAAAGCCGACAAACAGTTGAGTGTCAGGATGTTGTTTGCAGTGAAAACATTGAAACTTCGCTTCGGAATTATGCTTCTTGAAAGTGGGGCAGCAAATAGGTAAGCCAGACAGAACAAAATTCAGTGTCTGTCTGCGACTACAAAATATTACTTTTGTGTTTATTTTTTTTCTATTTGCCCGACAGTACGACTATATTTAGTTGACAGCGTTGTGTTCTACCGAACTCAGTTGACACCGCGAAAATCAGTCGCACTTTATTAAAATTCTACTCTAAAAATCGACGCTGTTCTTCCGTCTATTTCTCCGGCAGGGGCACGCACTTTAATTACGTATGGTGTTTCCCCGGATCAACTGCATATATTGACCAACCCCAGATTGTTTGATCTCGTCTTTGTCATTGAGCGCAAAACATAATGCATTGCGTGCTCCATGGGGGTTCCCCCACCTGATTGTGTTCGATCGTTGAAACCTCTTTCTTCCCCTGGGCAACCGTTTTACAACCACCATCGCATCGAGTGAAAAATATCTTCTACGAATCATGACATCATTAGTCATATTGCCAGTTGTGCGTACGTACTTGACTAATGCTAATGTCTATGCAGTTGTAAGAGGTGTTTTCCCGTGAGCTTTTGTGTAATCGTACAAACATCAATTAAACTAATTGAGTGAGAGTCGGGCTAATGAACAGACAAGAGTGGGGAATCGGGGATATAGGACTGAAACGCCACTAGAAGCAACGTGTTTGCTATAAGTTCACGCTGATTCAATGGTTGATCAAAACCCGAGTTAATCCCTGACCATCCTCGCGAACCTAAAACCTTATAAGCTACGTTATTACATCATTTCACACTCTAAATTCATAAGAAATGGGGTAAAGTGGAGAAGGATTGTTTCTACCCCATATATCCCATGAAAACTACACTACTCAATTAAGCTCCTTACGCACGTGAGTGCGCGTGTGATTTTACCGCGATGAAAAGCCTAGCGACACACTGCCATTAAGAGTAAAAACATCCTAACGATCTCTGCTGAGGATCGCTGATCTCAGATATGCCGAGGCTCATCAGACAAACCAAGTTCTTTATTGGCACTCATCTGTATTCGCTCATTTTGAACATCCGGATCTTAGAAACATTCAGATCTCTGGAAACATCCGCTTCTTAAATCATCGCAGCTTATCTGGCCAGTAATCTTTGTGCGACTATCGATTCGGCGATATCGAGATTACCGCCGGTAAATCGCGAAGCGATAACTTTTATCGCGCACTCCCCATCCGTTGATCTAAACTCGGTTGATACTTAACGGAGCTATCCGCAGTGATTTTTTTGCTCAGCAGGTATTTCTTCATTCACCATGTCGGTCAACGTCAAATCCCTAAACACACAGTATTTGGGCTACCTAGCAGCATACCCCCTCCTCACCAAATCGGTGACTTCAGGGGTATTTCTGGGACTCAACGAAATCATCTCATCTGTGGCCACCAAGGAATACCAAGAGTCCACCATTTTGGGCCATAAAGTCAAGCATGTTTTCTCGTCCAAGTTGGTCACCATGATAATCTACGGAAGTATGATTGCCACTCCTCTCAGTCATACCCTATATAAAATCATCAACAAGGTGTACAAACCGCCCTTCACGGCCCTCACTAGAGTGCTCCAAATCTTGACCTCCTTATCTACCGTCACTCCTCTTTTGTCTGCTACATTTACCGCGTGGATCGCCATAATCAATGGTTACAAATGGTCAGGCGAGTCGCCCGAGAAGGAAATCTCGCGCGTATTCAAAGTGATTTCAAAGGGATTGAAGAACAACTACGCAGCTATTCTTAAATCCTCGCTCATCACCTCTTCTGTCTCATTGGTGATTGCACAAAAATTCATTGAGCCTGAATTGTGGGTAGTTTTCTTTAACTTTATATACTTTATTTTGGGAACGATGCAAAACATCAAGTTGAAGAAGGCTCAGAAGTTGGCCAGAGAAAAAAAGGAGGATTAGTGTATAGACATTATTCATTCTAATGAAACAACCCCGCCATGATTAATATTTCTAGTCTGCTTCTGGTTTGTGCTTATTGATAATGTCGGCTAGGCTACGATAATCTTCAATTAGTCAACTTTTATTTTACGTGATACAGTTATTCGTCTTGAACAAGCATAATCTGTTTACATAATACTAGTTATTAGTCAAGCTAACTACTTCATGGCCAAAGAGTTCCCCACACCACCTCCACGGATTCTCACTATTTGCTGCATTTTGTTAGCTCTGGCTGCCAACATCCTGCACATAAGAAGCTATAGCAATTGGCAAATTACAAAGCGCTACTTAGTTGAATACCTTTCTGATACCATCTTTTCCTACGGTTATAATGCTTACTTCAATCTCCAAGCGTTTTGTCCAAAGATCCCAAATCAGAACCATGATCACTTCACACATTGTTCTTTACAAGCAACACGGAGAGCCAAAAGACGTCTTGACCACCCACAAGTACGACATCGACGAGACCAAAATTGGCGACAGCGAAGTCATTGTCAAGACATTGGCATCTCCAATCAATCCTAGTGACATCAATCAGATCCAAGGTGTCTATCCTTCAAAGCCCGAACCAACTACTGAGTTCGGCACTGACGAGCCAGTTAGGGTTTGTGGTAACGAAGGGTTATTTGAAGTATTACATGTGGGCTCTAAAGTATCTAAGTTCAAGGTGGGCGATTGGGTGATTCCAGCCAACGTAAATCTTGGCACCTGGCGCACACACGCATTGGAAGACGAATCCAAGTTCCTCGCCCTTCGTAACCCCGAACAAGCCAAACAAGCTGGCAAATCAAAGGGTCTTAGTATCAATCAAGGAGCCACCATTTCGGTTAATCCTTTGACTGCTTATCTTATGTTGACCCACTATGTCAAGTTGACTCCAGGGAAAGACTGGTTCATTCAAAACGGTGGCAATTCGGCAGTTGGCAAGTATGCTAGTCAAATCGGTAAGCTTCTTGGAATCAACTCCATTAGTGTGGTGAGAGATCGCGAAAATATACAGGATTTGGTAAAGGAGTTGAAAGAAAAAAACGGTGCCACTCAGGTGATTACTGAGGAAGACAACGCCAGCAAAGAATTCGGTGCCACTATTAAGCAATGGACCAAAGAAACCGGGGGTGAAATCAAACTCGCGCTTAACTGTGTAGGAGGCAAAAACTCGACCGGAATTGCTAGAAAATTGGCAAACAATGGGTTGATGCTTACCTACGGTGGTATGTCTATGCAACCAGTAATTTTGCCAACCTCATTGCACATTTTCAAGAACGTTACCAGTGCCGGATTCTGGGTTACGGCTTTGTTGAAGAACAATGCTGAGTTGAAGCAAAAAACCTTGGACCAAATTGTTGAATGGTACGAAGACGGCAAGCTCAATGATGCCCCTTCGATCCACACTGCCTTCAACGAGTCCCAAACCTTGGCCGAGTTGTACCAGGATGGTATCGTCAACTCCAAGAGTGGAAAACAGTTGATTACATACTAAATGATAACCTTACATACATGAAACACGTGATCTTCTCGTAAACAATCACCTGACTCGTCTTATGACCTACCGTAAATTCTGAGGGTTAGCCCCGGCCCTGGCCGATGCTTTCGGGGCTTACTTCATCGAGTGCGCAATTCGGAAGCGGAAAGCGAGAATTCCGAAAACACACGCTCGAAACACCGACCTGTCGGAGATGACCGAGGCGGAATGGCCGCCCTCTGCCAGCAGGTACGACATGGTACCTCTAGCAGACCAACAATATGAGCAAATTCAGCATGAAGCCGTTCTCTCATGCGTGTTTACCGGAACCACCGCTTTCGAAAGAACCCCAGTTTGCCCATACTCCGGAGCAGGTATGCAATCTTATGGCAGAGAAAAGTTAGAGAAGTTTTTTTTACCACGTGATAGCGGGACAGTGCTCCCGCTCCCAAAAGAATTCTTATCTGTTAATCTGCTATCGCTGCAAAAACAGCGATGCCGATACTGCAGCGGCCGATCCCGGTAACCAATAACATGGACTGGTCACAGGAGTATTTGGCCGGAAGCGGACGGTTCTGACGCCCCAAAAGCCCATGACTAGATCAGGAACCCGTCATGGCCCTGGGCCCTTCATTTCTCATAATAGGCTTCGCTTGGCTGCCGCCATTGCCATGTAAGCACTGGGTAGATGCATAGCTTAGCTAATCTAGCATAAAGTTGGGGTCGAATTCCCGTCAAGAATTCCCACCTTATTTTACAACCGTGTGGTCTTTTTTTTACAACACTCCTTAGCTTCGTTTTTATATATAATATAAACTAGGACGATTCGTGGGCTTTACGTCGTACATACTCTAGCAAACCATGTCTCGTGCATTAGCATCTTCAAAGGTTTTGGTGGGTTCCCAAATAATACCCGCCACGGTCATCTTCCTGATTGAATCGGGTAAGATCTTGCACGTTCAAAAACAAATATTGGTGGCTAATGATCCGATCCTTCAAGTATACGGCGTGTTGCCGGTAGACTACCGTGATGTCAGTCCTCTTGTTATCATGCCAGGATTGGTTGACGCCCATGTGCATTTGAACGAGCCGGGTAGAACTGAGTGGGAAGGGTTTGTTACCGGAACTCAGGCGGCAGCTTCCGGAGGTGTAACCACTGTGGTTGATATGCCTTTGAACGCCATTCCTCCCACCACTACCATAGCCAATTTCAACTTGAAGATCGAAGCTGCCAAAGGCAAGACTTGGGTCGATGTGGGTTTTTGGGGCGGAATGGTTCCAGACAACTTGAAGGATTTGAAGCCGTTGATTTCCATGGGTGTCAGAGGATTTAAAGGGTTTTTGATTGAAAGTGGTGTCGATGAGTTTCCTGCTATTAATCCCAGGTACATCCTACAAGCCATGAAAGAGGTGAAGGACTGCAAAACAATTTTGATGTTCCACGCCGAAATGCAGCCTTCAAGTCACCACAGTCCTTCCATAACCCTCGAAGAACAAGCCGATACCTCTCCGAGGTTGATCGAGTCTGTTCCCAAGTTTTCCATAGCAGATGAAAGCTCCGATGAGGAGTACAACTCGTCCAACCATTTGACCATTCCTGAACAAGCCCAGGTCGATACACTTTCTTCGGAAGTGGAAGATTTTAATCTTGGAATGTCTGCTTCGTTTATCAGTAGGGCTCCAAAACCAGTTGTACATTTGTTGAAAAACAACAGATGTGATTACCATGAAGAGCACGAAAACTGCACTCTACCACATAACCATGCCGGTTCCATAGACCATTCTATTTTGACAGATAGTCAGGCCAAGGCCTTGGCCAAATCGCCTATTTTGGCAGCTGCCGAACCTACGTACGGTAGCATTGCCAGATTGGCCAATAACGAAAGTCACAGACAACCCCACGAATCGCCATTTTATGCTGCTATGGAAATGGACAAAGATCCAAAGTACAAAAAGACAGATACGCCATTGTTATTGGCCCAACAAGAGAATTCGTTATTGGCAGATATCGACCCCACTTCATACGCATCGTTTTTGGCTTCAAGACCAGACAATTTCGAAACCACCGCCATTGCCGAAATCATTTACTGCTCTACAAAAATTCCCACTGTACCATTACATATTGTGCATTTAGCCACGCATGAAGCTGTGCCATTAATCAGAGCAGCCAAATCCCAGGGTCTTCCGATCACTGCCGAAACATGTTTCCATTACCTTTCACTTTCCGCCGAAAAGATCTCAAGCTGCTCTACCCACTTCAAGTGTTGTCCTCCAATCAGAACAGATGAAAACCGTAAATTGTTATGGAGAGCACTCAGAAACGATATAATCACCACTGTAGTTTCGGACCATTCGCCATGTACTCCCGAGTTGAAGGGGTTGGAAAAAGGTGATTTCTTCGGTGCTTGGGGAGGTATTTCCTCAGTAGGATTTGGTTTGCCTATTATGTACACTGAAGGGCTTAAGCTTGACCCTCCAGTTACATTCCAGGAAATCAACAAATGGTGTTCGATTAACACTGCCAAACAAGTGGGATTGAGCCACTGCAAAGGTAAAATAGAGGCTGGATACGATGCCGATTTGCTCTTGTTCGATCCGGAACAAAAGTACATCATTCACAACCAGGACACTTTTTTCAAGAATAAGTTGACTGCGTACAATGGGATGGAATTCCAAGGTAGAGTTATGGAGACAATTGTCAGAGGTAACTCTGTGTTTGCATTTGGGAAAGGTCACTCCGATATTCCTATGGGTAAATTAATATTGGAATCCAGATTCGAGTAGGGTTATCAAAAGGGTTTCTGTTATGTACTTTAGTAAAAAATTATTATAAAAAAAATTGTGCATTGATAGAATGAAGTTAGTTATCAAAGTAGTATCAAAGTAGTATCTCAGAAGATTTTCAGCATCCGCACAAAATGGTTTTGCACTTGACAGCCGTACATGAGCAAAAAGCGTCGAATTTTAGCATTATGGTTAAATGGAGAGGTAAACGGTACCAGGGGTACTGGGAATGTCGGGACCCCATTTGGCGCAATTTTGCAATTACAAACGATAAGACTTGTTGTAATCCATAACACTGACTGCAATTGATCAGACTCGCAGCCATTCATGAAAAAATACGGCGATCAATGAAACTCACGGCGTTTAATTACAATCATACAAGCATACTTTAACTGATAAGACTTATCGAATGCCACTTCTGACTCCACACTCGATAATAAACTTATTTGAACGTCCCACACTTGTTTCTGTGGTTGGTTCCAAAGCGATCAAAAATATGCCTTCATTTCTCTTCTAGCAAATTTTTCTTCAAGTAGCTTAGCTGAACCAGTTAAACTAAAAGTATAAAACCTAACAAGAGGTAATCCAAGGCCACTTTTATTTTGACCCAAGATGCGCAGTAGTAGCAGCAAAGTAGACACACAGAACTGAGCCAGTTGTTACCAAGTCTTGGAGAAAGGCAAGAACAGTATTCTTGCTCTCCAGAATATTCTTGTAGGAGAATCAGTGAATAGAATTTCAAACTGAAATTGCGAAAAAATAGCAAAAAGCCAGTAATCATAAGAAAGGAAAATGAAAGAGTTGACTTCTGACATTCAACTAATATCTCTACAGATAAGAATGATAAGAGCGTTCTGGAAGTTTGACTCGAAAAAGCAAGGAGCTGTTCAAATGATGAAAGCACTTATCAGATCTGACTCAATCATTATAGAAAAAGCTCACCAGAACAGTACCAGTGAAAAGGAGCCTCATGATTGCACCAATCCTAAGCCCTTTTTCAAATGCTTATAAGTCGAGATGAAAATGGTATGAGAACACAAACTTAATGAGTTTGTAGCCTCTATAGAACACCATTTAATCTTTTTAGTCTTCTCTGTCTTTTAGCTAGGCCCTAAGCACTTTTCGCAGCCGCATCAGAAAAAGTCACAAAAATATCAAATATCAAAAAATAGAAGAAGCAGAGAAAGAAACACTAAGCAATACTCCCTCAATGACAGTATACAAAGTTGGCAAGACTAAGCTGGGGACTGAGCGTTCAGATGAGCGTGCAGGGGGGAATTCAGGCTCAAACTTGGCATCTGGACTTCCTACCGCAGCCAAAGACGGAGCTCTTTTGGAAAGCCTAGACAACGAAGTGCAGCTTATTAACCGTTTGAAAGACGAAATACGACATGATTTCAAGCTTGAAAAGAATAAAAAAGGAAATGGAAATACCCAAAAATGCTCTATATCGGAAATGATTAACCCCGCAGAGCAAAAACATACAGAAACTGAAGAGGATAATAGCTCCGAAACCATTACAAAAGTGAGTTCAGATCAGTCTAATGATCCAGAAGACTCTCATCCAGACGATTGGACAAATATCTCCGAACAGTACAAGAATATCGACTCCAAAGCGTTCCGTCAGTACGAGCTAGCTAGTGACAGAGTCAAGCAGTTTTACGAAGAACAACATGAAAAACAGACGGTGGCGTACAATATCCAGTCACGTATCAACTTCAAAACCAAGACCAGAGCACGAATGACGATATGGGAAGGTTTGGAGCGCCTCAACAAGCTTTTAGACGACTCCGATCCGGACACGGAACTCTCACAAATCGACCATGCATTGCAAACGGCCGAGGCTATACGACGTGACAACAAGCCGAGATGGTTCCAGTTGGTCGGGCTCATCCATGATCTTGGAAAGTTGCTCTATTTTTTTGATTCGAAGGGCCAATGGGATGTTGTCGGCGATACATTTCCAGTAGGGTGTAAGTTTCTGAAGAAGATCATCTTTTCCAATAGTTTTGAGCGAAACCCCGACTTTCTCAATCCTCTTTACAATACCAAGTACGGAATCTACTCGCGGCACTGTGGATTGGATAAAGTCATGTTGAGCTGGGGCCACGACGAGTACATGTATCATATAGCCAAACAGAGTTCTGTGCTACCTCCTGAGGCACTAGCCATGATACGGTACCATTCATTCTATCCATGGCACCAGGAGTATGCGTACAGTTATCTTATGGACGAACATGATAAAGAAATGTTGAAAGCAGTCAAGGCTTTCAACTCGTACGACTTGTATTCGAAGATAGATAAGCAGTACGATGTAGGGGAGTTGAAGCCGTATTATTTGGAGTTGATTGACGAGTATTTTCCTACAAAGGTAATTGATTTCTAGTAGAAAAGCGCTACACAGGAAAATACTTAGTTTAACCGCACAGGAATCACCAATTATAACTATTCCACTATAAATCACCACCATCGCTGACTATTGTATACTTGAAAATATATAGGAATTGCAGGATAAATGAAGAAGATCAATGAAAAATCAAGTAAATGTAGATTAGCCAATACATACAGACGAACGTACTTTCAGTACTGCGTTAGATAGTGCCAATATACAGACTATAGACTTTCAATACTGATTGTCTAGATGATATCAATTAGAAAGGCTAATGTTATTCTCCGTTGCTGGTTTGGCCTTATTTTAGTTTGTTATTACCTTACATTTTGACATCTTGATTACTTTCATTGTCTAGTCTATTTATTGAAATAAAGTGATGGTTCCGAAATATTGCTCAATTCCGTAAGGGCCCGGAGACTTCCAGTAATCGTTGAAGGTCGTCAATATGGTGACGTCACCACCAGTGGCACCTATGATTGACTTGATAGCTATTTCCTGGTTTGAAGTAGATGGAACGTTTTTACCGTAGGTGTTACCCTTGGATGGATATCCTGTTTCCGTTATCACCACTTGCTTGCTTCCACAGACACCCTCAACGAGACTCTTTTGGCCGGCAACAAAAGAACCTGCTTGAGAAGCGTCCACGTCAGCATCGAAGTATGAATGAGGATTGATACCTACGATGTCTATAGGAGATGACGAATCGCACAATTCGGGATGAGAAGAGAATGACACGGGAGGTTCAGAGGTGGTTACGTCTCCTTCGTATCCATTACTCCTTAATTGGCTTTTCACAGAAGAGATTTTGCTTAATAACAGTTGCACTGACAAAACATTGTCGTTGATAGCTTCATTACCCACAGTGATAAAGTCAAACACACCCCATCCGTTGGATTTGCCGTAGTCGATCAAATTGGATACATCTTGGTCGATGGAGTCGGCGCCCAGAGACGTAATGTACAACCCTTGGTTGACTTTGATGCCCAACTGAGCACATTTTGGCAACGTGGCAGTATAAAGATTACAGTCTCCTCCATAAATACGGACTTTTTTGATACCTTTGTTGAAGATCAACTGGAGATCACTATCTATGGTGGACTGGTCCTTGCAGCTACCGTTGTCTGTATAAGGTGAATACACGATACTGGAAGGAGGAGAGATAGTTCCTGCATCAGCAGTTCCACTAGGCTGCTGGGATTGCGAGCTAGATGCAGAGGTGGAAGAAGCTGTCGTAGTGGTTTGCTGGTTTGGCTGCGAAAAAGTTGTCTGCGGCTGGTTAGCGGAGGTGGCCGCAGAAGTTCCAACCGAGACCGAGATAATAGACGCGCCTGAGGGTTGAGGG
Source organism: Suhomyces pyralidae (assembly GCA_003706505.3). Lineage (NCBI taxonomy): Eukaryota > Fungi > Ascomycota > Pichiomycetes > Serinales > Debaryomycetaceae > Suhomyces > Suhomyces pyralidae. Next base: position 31,486 of record PPLO03000014.1, read on the forward strand.
GCTGCGGCTGGAGACGAGGATGCTGGGGCCTGTGTAGACGAGGTAGTTTGCTGGGGTGCTGGTGATTGTGTAGAAGAAGTTTGTGGAGTGTTTTGTGGAGCTGGTGCTTGGGTAGTTTGGGCTTGCGAGGTTTGAGCCTGGGTGGTTTCCGGAGTGGTCTGCGCCTCAGGTGCAGAAGTGGTTGCGGGCTCAGCACCCTTGTTAATAATGGATGTGCGGGTACTGGCAGTAGTTCCCCAAGCTTCGTTGGTCATTGTGAAGGTGTATGTATCACCGTCGGAGATCAACACCTCTACCGGTGGTAGCCATACGGTAGTTGTTCCGGTGGTGTATGTCTGAGTAGTAGTGACTGCAGGTGCAGTGTGATACCTGGTGATCAAGGCAGGTAAAGGTGCAGCATTGATTGCACTGACCAAAGCCAATATCACTGATATCTGGCTAATCATGTTATGAATCACTTTAAAGAACGTAGTGGTTTAAAAGAGCGTTTAGTGTAAAGAATGTAGTAGTAGGCGTTAACGAGGTAGTTAAAGAACGTAGTGGTAGGCGTTAACGAGGTAGTTAAAGAACGCGGTAGTTAAAGAACGTAGTAGTTAATGACCGTAGTAGGGTTAAAGAAAGTGATATGGCAGCTCAGAGGTTCAGTATGAAACGATTTCCAATCTACTTATAGGCTTCCGAAAATGGTTTTGATCCAGGCTTTTGCTCGCTGATCGCATCGTATGGGCTGGTTAGCCCCAAATACGTGAATCTGATACGCGTTATTGCTGGAAGCAATTGTATCATCTCCAAAGCTAACTTCCAGAATCGATGCCCATTGCCAGCCTTTGAGTGTTGCAGCCAATTTGCAGTCAGACGGGGTTGGTAGCACAAACGCCCAATTGGGGCAGAACCCGCGGCGATCGAGCGTATCTTGTGTTACCCTTCCTAATCGGGCGACATACCAGGAAAAAAAGGTGTGCGACCACCTTGATTGGGCCACTTCGCATCCCAAAAAAGGTGCGCTGTCCTGGTCCAGTACCGTTTTTGGAATGGGTGCAACTCCAAAACTCGTATTCGAATCTTATAGTCATGACTAAGTTTGAACAATTCATTGGACTCGCATAGAACCGTTTGAATGCCAAGACTACACTACCGATTCTTCTTGGCGTTGTCATCATATTGTACTCAAGCTTCCATAGGTTAATAGAAGTTATGTTACAAGGGTTAATATTAGGTGTATATTGTATACGTTTTCTAGAAAATGATTACAGAGGATTCGAGCAGAGTCATATGTACAAGTATATGTGCTCAAAGTCACAGGCTGATGAATTAATTGTCTAAGATATTGAATATGACCCTCAACTTGTCGTCATCAACAACATTTAGGCTGTTCAAGTATCTCAACAAGCTCTTGATCAATTGGAAGATTTGAGGAATTGATAAGTTGATGATGGTCAACTGTAAGATCTTACCAATGCTGATGTTATTGACGGAGATAAAAGTTTGGTAGTACAAGTAGCTGAAGGATCCCATCAAGAACTGACAGTCCAATCTGTCGGTAATACCACCATGGCCTGGAATAGTGTCACCGAAATCTTTGATGCCGAAAGCTCTCTTCAAGCCCGAAGCGAAAAATCCACCGAATGGGGCGATCAATGAGGCGAAAGTGGCCAACATGGCAGCATGGAAATAGACTGGTTTGAAGGTGATGATCTCGAATCTTCCACCAGTAAAGTCCACTATGTTTTGCGGCAATTGGTATATCTGAGGAATAAACACAGGAGCCGGTTCGCAGTGGGGAAAGTTGTATAAGTGGGTGTGCAAGTTGATGGCAGGGCAAATCAAGTAGTCACTTTTAGATAAAACAAAAGAGAAGATCGTAGCAGCGATACCAGTACAGATCCAAGCACCTAGAAAGCCCTCTACGGTTTTTTTGGGACTGATTTCGATCAATTGGGTTTTGCCAAAAGTTATACCACAAAGGTAGGCAAAGATATCGTTGACAATGACCAAAGAACATGGCAAAAAGAACCAGAAAATACCGTTCAAGATGTTATCGATGATCAAGTGGGATTGAAACACCACCAATAACAAGGTCATGTGCGTAATACCCAATTGCGCAAACTGGAACTTGTAGTACCCTTTCTTAAGAGTCCACACAAAGAAAATAAATCCTGCAATGAATAATGAATAACTGACGAATTTGTGGTTGATCACAAAGAAGGTCAAGAAACGGTTGGACAAAATTCTGTCCTGAAAGAAGTTGAAGAGACTTTGACTATCCAAGTAGTATAAGGTGGCAATTAAAAAGTACCAGTTCAATGATTTGTTGTATGGGATCTCTTTTTCTCTAGCAGGCTCAGCGGTGAGCGAGATGATCTCTTTGAAAGTAAGGATCTGCGAAACGAGCACCACGCCAATTAACGGCAAATGGCCCGACGCAAGCACAATACCGAAAAACACAATCATAAGCAACGACCAGATGGTTCTTGTTATGAATGCCTGTTTCTTTTTCTCGTGTTCAGCTGTGACTATGTTTGATTTCTTCTCTGGCTTCGGATCAGCTTTGGAGTCGGCCTTGGCCCTGGTGGCCTTAGCTGCTGGGGCTGCAGCATCAATTTTGTCAGACATCGGTGCGGAGGAGAGGCTTGGCTATATGCAAATGTTTGACAGGTTTGGAGGTTACGCAGGCCGTTGGGAAAAAGGAAGACAACGATGGCAATTATTTTGTGGTTATCATTTTCCAGTCAACTGGTGGAGTTTGGGGAGTACTGCGGCACGGATGTTGTGCCACGATCACATGCCAGAATTGCGAACGGTTGGGTGGGCTTATCGAGCGGCCGGGTAACCAACCCAACGAGCCGGCACGGTTGCGAGGACCCAGCAACGAGATGGCGGTCTGCTGACGTAAGCGGGCTGACTTGCTCCGTGGCACAAAAAAAAAAACCAGAAGATAGAAAGAAAACCTCCTTTCCAACTACACTGTAAGTGAAAACAGATACTTGTACCAAAATCGAGTGATTATTTTATGTCAACTATCCAAAACCTTAACGCATTTGATCCATTCGCTGATACTGGTGATTCAGAAGCTCAGCCAACCAACTACATTCATATCCGTATTCAACAACGTAATGGTAGAAAGACTTTAACCACTGTTCAAGGATTACCAAATGAATATGACTTAAAGAAGATTTTGAAGGTCTTGAAGAAGGACTTCGCTTGTAACGGTAACATCGTCAAGGACGAAGAGTTGGGAGAAGTTATCCAAATGCAAGGGGATCAAAGAGTTAAGGTCAGTGAGTTTTTAACCACCCAGTTGCAATTACCAAAGAAGAACATCAAGATCCACGGTTTCTAAGGGATTTTTGATGATGCTACGATAAGAGGAATAGGTGGGTGCTTTTCAGTGAAGTGTACCGTAGACCGTGAGTATTTAGTACTGTTCTGTAGCTGGTTAAGCCTGGCTGCTTATCGGCGTATAGCTATAATAATACGCATACTAGTAATTGATGCAGTGACAAAATGTAGTGACAGAATGTAGTGGCAAAATGTAGTGGCAACTACTGTATCTTTGTAGCAAATGGGGTATTCACTGAAAATTAGGGGGCATGTTCTCGGTTCTAGCTAGTTCTATGTTTTCGCCCTAGGTTGGTCACACGCTTCTAACGGTGGGCTAACAGAGATGTGAAAGATTTAAATTTTAACAGCCTCTAGCGCTACATTCATGGGACCGACAGTGGTTTATTGGGGTTATCGAGTATGGCTTGACGACAGTGGTGAAGGCACATACTGCAGTGTGTCCCGCCCATTCATCGTGGGCTCGCTGTACTTTCCGGCTATCTTCTCAATTCAATTTCTCGCTATAATTCGCACTAATTTCTCGCTAAATCTGGCTCTAATTCTCGCTAGGCTCTGGGCTATACCTTCATGTACTACATCATAAGGGTCACCTTTAAGCCTAGACACTTTCTAGTTAGAAGTTGTGGCCTCTAACTTTGTTGTTGATGCCGATTGTCTATACACCGTTTCAAGTATATTTGTATGTGATTGTATTACACCTCTCGCCATGTCTATTTTAGTAATCGGTGGGCGATATATTTTGTCTCACTGCGGTGGATTTTGTCTCGCGGTGCCTATTTTGTTCGCTCTCCCCAAAACTCATCTCATCTCATCTCATCATCACCATGGCAGGAGATTTAAACCTTAAGAAGTCGTGGAACCCGGCTCTTGTCAAGAACCAGACCAAGGTATGGGAGGAAGAGCAGGCCAAACTAGCCGAGCTCAAAAAAATACGGGAACGTAACGAAGAGCTAGAGAAAGAACAAGAGTACATCAATCTTTTAAAGCTTCAGCATGGCGAAGACTTTCAGCTCAATGACCTCTCGAACAATGAGAAATTGAAGCTCAACAAACTCAACTGGATGTACGAAGATGTTCCACACTCCAAAAGCACTAAAAATGAAGCTGGCTTCATAGAAAAGAGCGAAGAGTTTACGGAAGGCAAGGAAAAGGCCGAGAGTTTACTCCAAGGACACAAAGGCTTTGCATCCCGAAACACCAGCGACAAAATTAGCAGAATCTTGAGTACAGGCACCAAGTCTGAGCCCAGAAAAGATCTCGCTGATGACCCATTATTGAAAATACGAGAACGCCAATCATATCACAGAAGAGAAAAGTCTGATAGAGAAAGATCCCCTACAAGAAAAGACAGACATAGAAGAGGAAGGAATGAAAAGGGAAGAGATGAAAAGGACAGAGATTCCCGTAGATCACATCATAGAAAGGAACGGTCGGATTCTCACAGAAGCTCTCATAAATCCCATCGATCTGATCATAAATCTAGTTCTCACAAGCCTGACTCCAATAGAAGTGATGATAGAAATGACGCTTCAAGTAAATCTGAACTTATCAACCCGCTTCAGTATTAAACTAATGCTTCAGTTGAGGTAATTTGCATGCATATATATAAAACTTAAGTAATGAATAGAATAATGCAAGTAAGTCTAGTAGCTCTCTCAGTAGCTGACTAGCGCATGGAAAATGACTACTGGTGGGATCGCTAGCTTTAACAGATGAAAATGTTTTCGAACATCAGTGGTAATAGTATTATTGCCTAATGTTTAAGCTAGTCATGCTTAGTCAGTCAATAAGCTCATGGAGTACTGATCTCCTCCTGTATTGTATTCTTGGTCTTTATATGACCACTCGTACCAGACCTTTTTATCGTCCCGCTTTCGGCTAATTTTGAATACTATTTCTTCCCCGTCTGCTACGTCGCTCGTATCAATAGGAAACAAAATAGGATACCACGAGTTGCAATACTCGTCCTTATGAGCATTCTTTGATATGGAGATGTTGAAGTGTCCGTACAAATTGCTCTCGAAATAACCATAGAAACAGTTTATTTTGAACGAATGCTGCGCAACAAAAGTAACAGTTTTACACATTTCTGAAGAATATGACGAGGGATGATCATAGCTCCATCCTGGCTGGACCCTATCTAGAGGTACAAATTTCGTTAGGTTGCAAAGATATGGCCGCAAAGGAACCTGCTCTAGTGTAGGCGTATACACTGGCTGCAAAAAATTGGTGTAGCTTGTAGGAATCATTATTTTTACCGACTCGTTGGTGCTTAGATCAGCCAAAATTTCAGGGCACAACTCATTATCACCAAACGAGCCCAATAACTCAGATATCACCAAATTGGGCAGCAATTGAAAATCTCGAATATCGCCATGAATGATCTCCACATTCGGCCAAGACCGGCTCTTCTTGTTGAGTAACTCTATACAATTGATATTTTTTTCAATGGCCATGATCGACACTTCGTAGCCACGGGAAACTTTACAGAGCTTGTCGATTAATTTGCCCTGGCCAGGTCCTACTACTAGTACTTTTATACCGTCGTAAAGCGGCCCCAAGTCTTGAAGAGCCAACTCCATAGCCCTTTCATACTGATTATACTTGTTTTCGTCAAGCTCAAACTGGGTGTAGATATCCAAAGGCATATCATCTCGCAACGGCTGCAATGGGTCAATTAGTATATTGGGGTTAGGTGGGGCAAGTTTTTTTGCAGGCTTGAGATGAGATGTATGCGATAATATGGTAGTTGCCTCTGCAAAAGATGTAACTAATTTAGCAGTATGAGAACTTTTAAAGTTAGGAAGTAGGAGCAACTGGATCATCTCAGAGTCCCAACGGAAATCGTAGGAATTCAGCTCTTGCCGCAACAGAAGGCCGACTCCCAGCAGTTCCAATCGAGACCACCAGTGCCACCACCGTGGATCATTATTTAATGGAACTAAAAGAGAAAGACCGGGTATTTCAGCAGCAATAACACCAAATCGGGCTACATTTTCTGGTGTGGTCTCCATTTCCATAAGATACGGTACGTCCAAAAGGTAGTACTTTATCTCAGGCAATACATGGGCACGAACATGTGCTAGTATATCTGTATTTTGAGGTGGAGATAGCTTCAAAATGATGTTACTGGCCACTTTAGGATCAAGTGGGTCGACGGTATCTACTAATGCCATATGGAAGCCCAGGGTGAGTGCATTCCAGACCTCACTAGGAGAGCACTCTAAGCCATAATAGCCCATTAAAGATAATTTTTGAGCCAATTACTGGTGTAAACTCAATAGACTAGGTGCTAGCAGCTGAGTTGCTATTTATCCCCATCGAGTGGTAAAGTATTATGATTAACAGACAAATTGATCTGAAAGATAAACGGCCGTGGAAAATCACGTGAGTGTTAAATCGGCTTTAGATTGAATCCCTCAATGAAAAGTCTAAGAATACCAATTACTGCAAATAATCCTCTATATTGAGTGTTGAGGTGTTTCAGTATGAGTTTTAGGTTATTGAAAATGCCAAAGACGGAATCTACGGTACATAAAGACGAACAGTCGTACGGTAAAGTAAAGCCTGTCAACTAACTGTGATCTATTAAGAAAAAGTAATAACTACGTACTTTGGCACTAGGCAGAATACCATTGCAGCCCAGAGTACATTTTTTAGCCTGTTATTTTGCAGCAAATAATAAATGGCCCATTGAGGGCCAATTGAAAATCAGCTGCGAGCCAAAAGTGCGTTTTCCCGCATTTTACGGCCACGCGACTGAAGAGAACGGTACTAAGAAGAGAAGGCTGCCTAATTACAGTTCAAGTCGTGGAAACGACAGCCGAAGTCTACGCTACGTCACATCTCTCCCTGAGGTATGATGCTCGCAGTATTTTTACGTGATACCTTTTTCATTTGTAGATCCTCGTACTACCCCCAAATGTTTACGCGTTTTTTTTGAGCCTAAAACTAAAGTTAAACTCATCGAAATCAATCACCTCCAAGGTCTACAGGACACATCACTCGGCAGCACCACGCCACAATGACCAAACCCAGATTTTTAACCGACACAGAACGAGCCAAGGTTTTGGAGTTCCAAGACATGATCCACTACAGTCCAAGATACAGCGATGACACCCACGAATATCGACATGTGATGTTGCCCAAAAACATGCTCAAGGCCATTCCCCAAGACTACTTCAATCCCGAAACAGGCACCCTCAGAATATTGTTGGAGGAGGAGTGGAGAGGATTGGGCATCACCCAATCGCTAGGATGGGCCCACTACGAGACCCATGCCCCAGAGCCCCATATATTGCTCTTCAAAAGACCCAACAACTACGGCCAGTAGGCCACTTCCCCGATACCAGGGTCTACCCAGACTCGCCATGCATACCTGTTTAGAGTGTATCGCTGTATAATACACAACTACAAAAAAGAAACACTAGAAAGTGGGCAAAATAAGCTGCAACCAAGCAAACGCATGCAGACAAGCCCTGACGTAGTTATATTAAAGCAATCGTGGAGCGCACTTGCCAATTGACCTGCCCAGTGTTTGGCGCGGGTGGATAAGCTTACCAATGTAGAGAAGTTTACCTTAGAAAATAATTTGTACCATTAAAGTGTATCGCCATGTAGCGCACTTGCATTGCATATATTATAAATAAGACCCAGTCACCCAAAAATGCTCCGCATGCCGCCTTCATGCCCCCGCTTGCACCACGCATGCAAGCACTCATGCACCGCTCTACTTCGTCAAGTCTACAATAAATTGCTGCAAAACTTTTATTGCCAGGATATAATACCAAATTGATACTTGTTCACGTATTGTCTTTACAACTCGCCAGTCACATCTTACTAGCTATTTAACACTTTAACGTCGCGCTATACAAAACTTTGCAAAGCGTGCACCTTTCTCTACGCTCACTCTCTCCTTAAGCTCATTCATTATTTCTCGCTAAATCTCGCCAAGTCTCACCACACTCGCTAAGTCGCACTGCAGCCTTCTCGAAGCGATCGCGTCCACTGCATCAAAATTTGTCACTGTATTGTTCTTGTTTTTCCCCTAACCACCACCACTACTGCTACTACCACATTCCTCCACTCTGGCTAATGTCTAATGGCAAAATAAGCCCTGCAGACCTCGAACTCTTCCTCACAGACCTCGAATCAAATATCAATACTGATGATAATACCGACTACAAGAAACTAATCCTATACTTATTCAGCTTCACCAATGACCAGCTTGTGGAATTACGTGGATCATGGACCCCCAGTGCTTGTGAATTGCTTTCCCGTCTCGTTTCCGCCCTTGAACTAGTGCTATCCAAACGTCTTCATCTCTTGAACGAACAACTAGATGCGAAAGATATACGATCTATCGACTCCGAAAATGTCACCAAAACATCCCAGCCTCTTTACGAATGGTCTCTTCTGTTCGCCTTGGACCATATCGTACACCATACCGCTAATATCGAAAGTCTTAACCTCATCAAGTCGTTTATCATCAACATCATCAACCTTGTCACAACCAAGCTACACAGCCTAAAGTACCGTAAACTCATACGTGATGGCCTAATTCTTACAGTAGAGCTGGAATTGGCGTACCTCTTAACCCATTTGGCCTGCTCTTCTTCCCCAAATTTCCAGGAACGCTTGATTAAAGTGGTGCATTTATTCACTATACTAAACGACTTTGATTTGTCTAACAAACTAGGCCTAAATGTAGTACTGTTCCACCTCCGTTTTGAGAGTTTTGCCCGTAAATTGTGGTTTATTTTGGCCGAACTGGCTCCATTTGACGATATCGACGACTTGAAGTCTATTCTCATTATCAACTTACTGGATACGTTGTTTCTTAATGAAATGGTCGAATGGAACCAGATTTCCAACTTGCTTTCGTGGATAGTTGACTTGTTTCCCTCTCTTATCAATTCCACCGAATCCACTAGCCTTTCTGTCTCTGTCGGTATCGGCTTGCTAAAGGTGTTTAAGCTATGCGTAGATAAGAACATCTATCACAGCTTTGTCAGTTACATAAATGTGGGAAATGTGATATCAAAAGCGGCTAGAACCAAAGATGTATCTGTTCCATTGCGAGCGCTTCATCTCATAAATTACTGGTATGGTCATATGGAAGAAGACGTAGCTGTGGTAAATTCTTACCAGACGTCTGACCTGAACCAGTATATAATCACTCCATTTGGCCAGTCAGTCTTAGACTCACTAAGATCACAGCTATTGGACTATATTACTGACCCTGTCACCAAACAAATCCACAGTATCTTATTTTACATTTCGGATGAAGATGTAAATCCGCGGTTTAAAAGGTCAAGAGATGCTGATACGCCTGATATATATACTGAGAATGCCATTATCTCCAACTCGTCCATCGATTACATGACATGGATTAGTCATATTAAATACTTGGCTCATGCCGGCAAGTTTAGCAGTCCCGTGGTACTTCTAACACTTTTAAACTCCACAAGTCGGTTTCCGTGCTTGGTCAGCAATGACTACAATTTTACAGTCCGGGAATGTACCAAGTGTGCGGTTGGCTCGCTAGATAAAAACCCCTACGATGTAATTGACCCTTACCGCAAACCCATCCACGAAAAGCCAGAAATGGCTATTTACTATAACGACATTATATGTGGCTTTTTACTTGGCCCTGCCCGGTCTAGCATCGAAAATAACCCGGTATTGTGTTGTAGTCTCTTGATATCGATTTACAATCTCTTTGCCAGCTACAATCCCCCATCACATATTGAAAACGAAACTATATTCAAATTTCTCCTTCAAATATTGTCCACTAATTCTAATCGCGATGTTCGCCTTTTAATCACAAGAATATTGCCCTTGTATCTCATACAACCAACATGTGAACAAACGGATATTAATTTCAAGTTGATCTTTAAAGCTATATCGTCAATAGTGTTTTCCAGCGAATCTCGCCGTCATTTTGGTGAGTCTACAATTAAAGCTTTTGTCGAGCTCTCAATAATTTCCAGAGGTGAATGGTTGTGTGTGTTGTTCATCAAGTTAGTAGACTTATTGGGCGAAAACAACGAACAGCACGTCAACTACGTATACAACGGCTTTATTCAAATTGCATCGGCCAAAAAATTGGCCCCTTATAAGCTACTTTCGCCATACTTACCTAGCATAGCCGAAGTCATAATTAAAAAGGCTCGGATATTTTCCAAAATCACAGAACTCCTTGGAATAACCAAAAAGTTCTTTCTTAATAGAACTAAAGAGTACACCACTCCACGATTATTGGAATACTACAAGTCGGATTTTATACAAGAAATAGCTGAGGCTGCCGGCATGACCAAACCAGAACTTATCAAAAAGAACTTGCCTCGTATCATTGCAACTTACCTTGTTAAAAATCAAAATATTAATGAACGGTACATTATCAGTGTTCTCAGCAATATCAATCCGAAGTACAAAAAGGTTACTCTTCCAGACTTGATTTCGAGGGTAGGGGAAATAACTTGGTTTATTTTGCTCCAGATTCAAATAGGAGACGACGAAAAGTTTTCTAATGAAGCAAACATTTTGAGTGCATTGAACTACGTAGCCAAGGTATCGATGAAGCAAAAGAACATCGATGCACCCCAAGGGTCTTTTGACTATATCCACCACCATCTTGGTGAAAACGTGCTAGAGCTCGTACAAAAGTTTAGCGAAAACGTCCATCATATAACTGGAACTAAGCCGTTTTTGGAAAAAGTCGCCTCGCTTAGAGCTATAGAGTTCCTTATCAACAAGAACATTCTGTCGGTTACCATTGCTCTTGGCCAATTATCAACATGTTTGCAGGCATCGCTAGAGAATAGCGACTTCCAGTACTTGGCTCTTAAGTGCTGGAACGGGCTTGTCCAGAATTTACCTTCAAATCATTTAATAACATTAATCGATATTATCATCTCGCTGATTTTTCAGAAGTTCCGTACGTTTGAAAGCAAATCCAAGGTTATTGCAGTCGAGATATTGAAGAAGATCTATGAAGGAATCAAGAACAAATACAGCAGGTATTCGCTTTATTATCTTTCCATTCCTTTTCTTGACTATATCCAAGAGTATATGCCTATATCAGGGTTTAAACATATTAAGCAAATGCCCCGTCTCAGTATTTTCCTGGAGTTTAACAGACGGCTCAAAACAAGTAATGAATATGTCGTACAGCAAGCGCTTCAAGATTTGCGTAATTACTGTCAGGAGTACCAGATCAATTGTCAGATGGAATATTTTAGAGATCCATCTCTTGAATCTTGTATAAATGATTTGATACGAACTATTTTAGATACTGCTTCTAAATTCAAAAATAGAAACGAAACAATCACCACCAATTGTGCCATTGTTCTATCTGTTATTGGTTCTTTAGACTCGAACAAATTCAACTTCAAAACAATCAAAAACCAAATAATCATGATTCTGGACTTCAAAGATTATAAAGAGATCTGCGACTTTCTCATTGATTTCATAGAGAGCATGGTGCTCAAGATCTTTTGGGCTTCTAATAACCCGGTCAAGCAGTTGTTTTCTGCGTATGCTATGCAGCGGTTTTTGGAAGTTATGAACTTGGATAGCCGTGTATTGGTGGACTCTAGTAGCAGTAGGACAATCAGTTTTGACGAAAACAATCTTGATAGCCAAGACCATCTCTTGGTTGTGTGGAATAAGTTCTCCGACGTAGCCAAATCGACACTCACGCCGCTCCTCAACTCCAAATACGTGGCCCCCATATCGAGATTCGAACCTTTGAAATACCCCTTCTTTAAAATCAACATGAAGTTCGATTCTTGGCTTATTGACTTCACCTCAAACCTCCTTAGACGTCCGCTACTCAGTCAGTTTGAAAGGAAAGCTCCTCAGACCAAAGAAATTATCTTTGAGACATGTTCCAAATTGATTAAAGACCAAGATATCTCCTTGTGTAATTACTTGTTGAAGTACGTTGCAATGAGCCATATCATGAATGGAAACGAATCCGCAACTGAAGATGTCAAGGTTGAGTTTCTTCAAATATTGAACACCGACTTCTCGTCGTCGTCGCCGGACCGTGTAGAGCTGCTCAAAAATTGCTTTCACACCGTATTCGAGGTATTAGACTACTTCAATGCTTGGGTATCGTCTGCAACACAGCATATAAATAATCATACTTTGGAGCCAGCAGATTCCAGTCGAATCAAGAAGCATATTCGCCATGTCAATGCGTTTTTGGGGTGCATTCCTATGGACTTGATAGCTATTAAATCTTCTGAATGTGATTCGTACGAAAGAACTATTCTTTATCTCGAAAAATGCTATAGAGGAGGTGACGAAATTAAAATGGATAATTCGGTTATATCGTCCACATTACAGCTAATGTATTCCAATATCAACGACTTCGATGCTTTAAACGGCGTACTCAACAAGTTTTCTACCAATAATCTTACCGAAAAACTCTCTACATTTCAATACAATGAAAACTGGTCGATGGGTCAAGAGACGTTTAAAGTTATGGGAGATTCGCTGGAAAATAGCGAATCAATTGTTTCGAACAATACCAAGCTTATTAAATCTCTTAGTGACCACGGGTTATTTGAAGAGGTGCTTACCAACTTGAATTCCAAGTCTGAGTTTGCAAACTTGTCGAGCATTCCTTTGGAATGGTCCTTGGTTGGTCTCCAAGCATCGATACAATCTGGAGACATTTCGCAAATCAAGAAGTGGCTATTTATCACCAATTCCATCGGAAAACCAAAAGACGTAGATACCTCCATAGTATACGAGTTTGCAAAGGGCATACAGCTTTTATTTGAAGACAACTTTGAGGGTTTCCAGGAGTGTATGAAGAATATATATAAGACGGTTGGTTCATCCTTAGTTTCTTCTATTTCCTCCAGTTTCTCACGTAACACTAGCTTGATGAACCAGCTTCATGTTATCTACGACTTTGCACTAATAATCGATAAAAATAAGCCAGAGACTAGCAAAAACAGTGGGATTCTTGCAAGACCAAGAACTGTGGTGGAAAATGAAGTTATTCTCAAAGCTCGTTTGCAGAACATTGATCAAGGCTTTGAGTCCCAATTTAAAGTACTCACGTTGCATCAGGTGGCCAATAAAATCAAAGGTGACTCGAGAAAGTTATCGGAGTTATTGCTTCAGTGTTCATCGCTAGCTCGAAAAAATCAACGACTTGATATATCCACCAGATCTATTGTCAAATCTATGGTGATCGGAGACGAGAATGCCAATATCGAGTATTCCAAGTTGCTCTGGAGTCAGTCAAAGCAAACAGAAGCTATCAAATCTCTTGATGAAATAATCCAAGACTTTGACTCGAATAGTAAAAAGTTAGATAAAGCCACCAAATCCAGGGTCCAGCTTCAGTATGCTAAGTGGTTGGACGAATCCAATCACTTGAGTTCTGTTGCGATCATCAACGAGTACACCAAAGCTATAGAACTCAATAACCGGTGGGAAAAACCGTACTACGACTTGGGTGTCTATTATAATAAATTGCTTGACTCAACCAACGATATAACGGGTTACTATGAGCAGCAAATTGTACGTAATTTTTCGAAAGCTTTGGCAGTAGGCAATTCGTTTATCTTCGAAGCCTTACCAAAGCTAATCACCATATGGTTGGACTTTGCCCAAAAGAAGCACAAGACAAAGGAAGCTGAAAGAAAACTAAACCAAATCATCGAGGACATAGAAAAGTGCATAAACACCATTCCAATCTATATTTGGTACACTTCCATTACACAGTTGTTGTCTCGAATAATCCATGAACATAAACCGTCGTTTGAAAAGCTATCCAGTATTATCTTCAATATTATCAAAGTATATCCTCATCATAGTTTGTGGTATATTTTGTCGCACTCCAATTCCAATGATGCTGTTAGACGTGATAGAATCAACGGAATATTGAGAAAAGTCAAAGGTGAAGGGACCAACTATGGAACCATCATCGAAAATGCTCGGGAGTTGTTTGATAGTTTGATTAAAATCGCCACATACAAAATCCCCAAATCACCAAAAGCCAAAAGATTAAGCTTGACCAAAGATTTCAACGTCACCAATCTCTCCAATCCGTATACCTCATTGGTTATACCGGTGAGATCCAACCTTGAAATAAGATTACCAAATAGTATCAGTGATATTCCTGGTAGCCATGGTACAAAGTTTAATGCATTCCCCAAGACAAGCTCGATTACGTTTGACGGGTTTGATGATGTTGTCAATATATTCTACTCCTTACAAATGCCCCGTCAAATCACCATTCGCGGCTCCGATAACAAGCCGTATAGGCTTATGGTTAAGAGAGATGATACAAGAAAAGATGCTAAAGTAGTTGAGTTCACTACTATGATCAACCGGCTACTTCTAGGCAGCACCGAAGCCAGAAAGAGAAATCTTCAGATCTCCAACTATTCGGTGGTTGCATTAACGGAAAACATGGGAGTAATTGAGTTCGTGACCGATGTTCAGACTATGAAAAGCATCATCAGCGAACAACGTCGTAAAATGGGACATCAAATCAATGAACGGAAAATCTTTATGAAGTTGGATGAGGCTCAGAAAATGGTCAAGAGTTCTGGCAAATCCAGCAATAATTCTGAGGCTTTGAACAATCTTTGCCAGCTATTTAGGAAGGTGTGTGCCGATAACCCACCGATCCTAAACAACTGGTTTGTAGATCAATTTGCCGACCCAACAACCTGGTACATGGCCAGAAACAACTTCATAAGAACCTCGGGTGTTATGTCCATGGTAGGATATATCATTGGTTTGGGAGACCGGCACTGTGAAAACATTCTATTTTTCAAGAAGAATGGATCGGTTTTACATATTGATTTCGATTGTTTATTTGAAAAGGGATTGACGCTTCCAACACCAGAAATCGTCCCGTTCAGGCTTACTCAAAACATGGTAGATGCCATGGGAATATGTGGGATCGAAGGAAGTTTCAGAATCACTTGTGAAGTTACCGGAGGAATATTACGAGAGAACGAAGCACCCTTGATGAACATTCTCGAGACTCTATTGTACGACCCTTTACTCGATTGGAAGAGTTTACAAAAACCAGAAGCTCACCTATCAAAAGTTCGTCGTAAAATTAGAGGCTTGGTGGAGAAGGAAGGGTTGCCTATGAATATCCATGGGCAAGTAGACGTATTAATTCAGGAGGCTACTTCAGAAGAAAGATTGAGTAGAATGTACGGGGGCTGGGCGCCTTATATTTAGGGTATATATTCATTCGTATATCTTCCGAAGAAGATGCTGTAAGTTTTATTCGTATGTATCTTCCAGAAATACTGGTGGAGGTTTTCTGTACAACTTCGGAGTCAGAGAAGTATCTAGAGTAGATGCTGTTCCCTGGACTTTTGTGTTGCCTGTTCCATTTGCAATGCTAGCTGTGATACCGCTAACACTGGCAGTAGGACTGGATGAGTTTGGTATTGCGCTTTGGTTCAAAGTTTCGCTTGAAAAGTTGGCTAGTTTTTCGTCATACTCGTCAAATACCGTCACATCCTCGTTATCGCTAGGCGTTGAATCGTCATTTATCGATGACAGATCAGCAGACAAAAACGAGGGTGCTAGAAGCGGTGACATGTTGTGGTTAGACTTTCGAGAATTTGAGCTTGTAATAGAGTCGTTGCTTGCGGTCCTGGTCTTGGGGATGTGGCTGCCGTTACTATAGTTGATTTGGGGATTGAACCTACTAAACTCGTATGACGGACCCGATGCTCTTTCAGCAGAAACAACCGACTCATTCATAGACGCACTGGAAGATTTACGAGGTATACGTCTGCTCAGAATCATTTCTGGTGGTGTATAGGGGGCTTCATGCGGGCTTTTCTCGTCTTTGAAGTACCACTTTCCGATTTTCTTTAGCGTATTCATAGTGGTAGACTTCGAAGACTGGCTATCTGTATCGCCCTCTACGCTTGTTGAACTGCCTGACGTAGGTCTCTCCATATCAAGTTTTGTGCTCGACTTCTGCTTCATACGCTTCCCAATATCACTCAATGTATTAGTGAGTTTAGTTTTCTTGGGAGATGTGATGCTTGCATTTTCTTCCACTTCAAGCTCAATCTTCTCATCATTCTTGTCGGTTTCTGACTTTTCGGTCTCTGATTTAGTATCAGCGACATTTGGAGGGGTTGGGTCTCTAACGGAAGAATCCCAAATTCCTCCGCGGTATACTTCATTCAGTGTATCATAAAATACGATATCGTCCCAGTGGGGCAAAACAAAACTTTCCTTAACGGCTTCGATCAACTTCTTTTCAATAGAACTTGTAATGATAGTATATGCCATTTGTCTGGAACTGATAACCGGCTCGATTTTCACCACCATCACAGGCTCAACTTCAAAAGCATACCAGATTCTTTCAGAGGGAGGAGGCTTGATTTTGATCAACATGGGACCTTCAATCTTCGAAAGGGTTATTCTCAAGACCAAGTCGACGTCTCTGGTCTTGAATCGAGCTCCTAGGGATATGGCCACTTTCGTGGCTATTTCTATGGAGAAATTGCCATGATAAGTGAGAAAGGTAGACACCAAGATCGTACCGTCTGGAGATATTTCTTTTAGGGTAGGATACGTCAAAAATGGGGCCGAATCACCGGGATACAACGACTTGATCACAAACCTGTCCAAGAAGCCAGGAGTCTTGATTTTGTTAAGTTTCTTGGACACTTTGGTGATCAAGTACTGGTGGAGTATTTCTGTTTGCTGGAAAGCCAAAAAGAGTCTGCCTATCAAGGCATTGAGCCATTTTGTTTGAAGCTGTCCCTCCGAACTGTAAAGCGTTTGGATCAAATCGATCATGTCGTTGGTGGTGAAATGCATAGTTTTAGCATAGATATTTGGGTCCAACGAAGGATGAATATCAGTTTTGGTTGATTGTTTCGTAGCTCTGATTAAGGAGAAGTACCAGTCTTCCTTTTCAATGGTGTAGTCACAGTATATAAAGAAAGACCCTTTAGGGACTGCGGTGGAGTTTGAAGCAAGCGAAGCGTACTCTAGCTTGGATGAGTTCAATATGGCAATTGCAGAGCTTTTCGTAAATAAAGAAGCGTCCGAAAGATGACGGGGCCAAATGGATATAAAGTGGCTCGAAAGAACTATGACGTGCTTGACGTCTTTGAGTGTTTCGTCACGGTAAAGAAACAAGTTTCCATGTTTCAAAATAGCATAGAAACGATGTTTTCTTTGCGAGTTTCTAATTTTCTCGTTGGGTATAGGCGAGTTTGAGGCCAGCGGAGGATTGGAGCTTGGGCTTGATGCGACAGGCGAAGATGTAGTTTCAGTCTTCTCGAGATTTGACAGCAGATCGGAAGAGTTGGTGTTGACGCTGTTATTGGAGCTGGTGGTCGACATTCCAGTGAATTTAGGGAAGTCAAACGAGCTGGAACGAGGCTTGTTCTTGAGATCTGCCAGATCGTTTTTGATGATTGTTTCCTTTTGCACCAACTTGTACAATGCAGAGTATGCAGACTTGATATCAGAAGATTCACTTATCGACTGAGTCGAAGAATTGATTTCATCGGGAGAATCCAAATACTCCTGGGTGACAAATACCCAGCCTGCTTTGTACGTTTCTACTCCCGACTGGCTGTTTTCTTCCAACTCGCCAGCCTTAAGTTTAGCGGACTCATTCTCGCCAGGACCATTATCATTGGTTGAATCATGCGAGCTAATTATGGGATGGAGGTATATGAATCCAAAGAGCAAGAGCGGCAAAAAAGTCAAGCCGCCAAAGACATATACGATGACGTATTCCTGAAGCCCCATTAATAAAAAGAGCTGTTTGACTTTAGTTATAGCTCCGGTTTGTAGTATTGATTAATATGAATGAAAAGTGGCAGGTGTCGTTATATTTTTGATGTGTTGCTAAAGTTGAGTTTTGTGGAGTTAGTTTGTACTAATATGCCAAGTGATTCGTGTTACAAATGATTTCGTTTTTAGTAACAGTTAGTGAGATCAATGGAAGTGGGGTTAGGTCCAATAGAAGGTTTCAGTAGAAACACACAATCCCAGATAACACTATAGCTTGGATCAAGGTGTGTCTCTGCTCTACTGAGGCATGTACACCACGATATATGTCTTCCACGTGACAAGGTAGCATCGGGCTCTGCACGAGGATAACACGCCAAACTACGCGAGTGCGTCTAGAATCGTGTCAGTGAATTCTTGACATATGGGGAAATGTGCGCTTACAGAAAAGTCGTGCAATGCACGAGATAGAGTCGGAGTTGGCTCGGTGCTAGTAGGTGCGGGACCAACTGTGGTGCCGTCGGGGCCGCCGTAAATCCGCGGGTTCTCAACTACGGCCTACCGCCTACCAAGGATTTGCGGTGTAGGGACATTCTACCCACACAAACTTATGATTGATTGGAATTCGGGTTACCAGCCACCCCATCCAACCCAGAAAGCAATCTGGTCCTAAATGCTATCCCCCACACCTAATTGTTCGCACTAATTGATCTTAGATTAACCAAATTTAGGGGGTAGTCCGTAAAACCGACTGTTCGCGAGGATGCAGCCGAAAAAATTTTATGAAATTGAGTGTTTTTTGCAGCACCAATAATAAGCATGGTGGCATTTTGACCGGACTTAAGATACAAGCTGACTAAAAACATACATTGATTGTAGATTCTATAGCATTGATCCTAAAAATAAATTATATACGAAACGAAAAATGACTGATGATCATATCTGTAAGATATCAATCAATAAATAAATAAAATCAAAGGCTTCTCACAAAAAGAAGTCATTGATTAAAAAGGTTCCAGTGCTCACCATTTCGCTGGCCTTGCCAGTCAATATGGACCTCTTGTTCAATATTTTTAAGATATCATGCGAGTCGCTTGGAGTCGACATGTGAACTGGATGCGAGGATGACTGGTAGGAAAATGCAGAAGATGAACAAGATGAAGAATCAGAAAGATTAAGATTGTTGTGATGTTGTCTGTAATGGAATCTCATTTTGTTGTTTAATTTGGCGAATCCGGAAGAAGGACTTTCACTAATGTCTGATGCAGGCGAAGGGGTAGTATTAGATGATGAAATAGAAGTTGAGGGAGCGTCATCCCCGTATGAGAAGTAGTCGTCAAATGTATATGAATCGCCACTGTTGGATTTCGCACCAAAATTCACGTTTTTGAAAAATGGCACATTTGGGTTATGGGTGAAGGTTGGGGTGGAAGGCGAAGGGTTGGGTGAAGAAACTAGTTCTTCGCTGGTAGAATTAGATTTATGATTCAACAATGCAAATGACGAATGGTCGTTATATACTTCAAGAGGGGACTTCCTGTAGTTGGCATAGTATGACCTGATATTGTCATTCAATATCTTGCTGAAATTGAGCGATTTAATTTCTCTGAACTGGTTAACATTATTACTATTAGTGCTGGTCTTGTCCTCTTCGTCTTCATCCAAATTCAAGATATCATTATTGACATTAGTCAAACTTAACAATTTTTCAACAGGATCTATTTTGTCACTGTTAGTTTCCTCCGGAGGAGTTTGTTGTTGCAACTTTCTCTTTTTAAAAGATACGTTTTCGTCATGGCCATTGGAAGATTTTCTGGCTAAAGTTTTGTTAGTTGATTCAGAAGTAACAGAATTCTCTCTAACTTTGGAAGTTAAAGTGCGAGAACGGCTTGACTTACGAATAGGCATTGCAAAGTGTGTTGTGAAAATAATTAGTAATTAGTAGTATTCAGTAAATATGAGAGGCAAATCCAGGCCACACGAAGTCAAGGTTTACTTAAGAATACAAATATTGGGAAATGAAAAAAAGTGAAATTTCAACCGATTGAAATAGAAAAAAAGGTCAACTTTTTCTTTGGTTTGGGATGGCAGTTGATCACTTGTACAGAACGCAATTGATCCTGATATGACACACAGAACTTCACAACTAGTAAACGTAAATTCTAGCTCTTTTGTATATATAATTCCGTTCCAAGTGCTTGACAGACTGGGACCATATATATATCTTTTTTTGTAGGCAAATTTTTTTTTATTTTTTAAAATTTTTCGCTTTGTGTCATACTTTTTCAAAAAAAAATTTTGTTTGTTTTTAACAGATAATTTTTTCAAAAGGAGGGGGTAGATTTTGAGGGGTGTAGATTTGAATAGAGTAAGTAGGCAAAAAAAGCTAGGCAAAAGAAGGTGTTAGGCAATTCTGAGTTGCTCTGCGATTCTCGAGTAGAGTAGGGAGAGAATGTGAAACTTATGCAATTTGCTTAACAACTAACATGATGACAAGCACTCACGCCATACAATTGAACAAAGGCTTTCATTCAATCAAATGGCTTAGTTTACCTAAGGATGGCCGCCTCCGATTTTGTGAAAGTTTAAGGAAGATTCTACATTCTAGTGCAAGCTTTGTGATGGTTAGTAAATCGACTTCATTGGCAGGAATAACGAAAATAAAAATTCTGCTGGCAGGTACGAAATTATACTGGATAAAAAAAATACCCGATATTTAAGAGTGCGGCCCCCCTCAACACTCTTTATCGCGAAAGTATAGTTCAGTATATCTAGGTTTCGGAGTCTTGTTGCTTAGCAACGAGGCAGATATAAATGATCTTGGAACAGAATATGATTAATTGCCTTCTTTTTTTGCCACTCAGCTTGACGACTAATAGCTGATTGCCTAATAAGATTTATGAATTTTTTTTTTTTTTTCCGTTTTTGTTATTGCCTACAATTTTATTCAAAACTTGCATGATACTGAATAATCAAAGATTTTTGGCCTGGCATATTTGGCGCAGTCGATTGTAGAGTAAGCGGTTTACGAACCCAACCCGTCAAACCTTAAAAAATCATTGTCTTGAGCAAAAAACGAATTCATCTCTTTTGACGCCAGATCCCATAAATTGGTCAATAATAGATTCTGTAGGAGAGATCGTCCTACTTTTGAAAATCTCGAAATTGCACATACTAACTCGCACGACTAGAGGTCATACATAAAAACTAGCATACTATTGGACAAATTTATCAGCCTGAGAAAAAAAAACCCAAAAATTTACATAAAACAGCGCCAAAAAAGGAATTTTGTGCGAACAAGATTTAGCGAGTTTCTTTGCAAGTCGTGAGAAAATAGGGATTCTGGAAAAATGAGAACGATCAAAGCCGCACCTCGAAAAAAGTATCGAACTAGGAATCAAGTACATACACTTTGAAGCATGTAGTTCTAACAGTGTTCCTCGACATATCAGAGGCATAGGCTCAATTAATTCGAGGATACACGGAGAGAACACTGGCAGGATTCCTCCAAATTTGAATTTCTTCAGTCAAGTCCGCCATACAGTCCGCTTGCCAGATCTCATAATCCTCTAGTCTCCGGTCGCATTGTTCTTGACAAAAATATCTGTTGTTTCTTAGTTTTTCCGTACTCGATTGGAACCAGAAAAAATTTGTGCTAAAGTGCGAACCGATCCTAACGAATTCTCGCGCTGTGCTTGGCTCTTGCTACCCATGACGAAAGAATCACATTGCAGTTTATTGTATAGCCACGTTCTAGCATTCGATAAACGTCATGCGGCTCGGACTACATTAAATAATCGAAGTTCGCAGCCTCGTCTGTTGTTTCCATGCCCTTAATTCGGTCATGACACAATTCACTTAGTTAGATACACTTCTCTATACACCAACAATCGACATCATCCATTGAGAACATTGGCACTGGCGATTAAAGATCATTTATCCCCACATTAGCTGTTGAAAATAAAGCTACTTTTTCTTACTTTTTACCCCTCAACCATTTTCGGGATACATTCCGTCTGAAATCGCAATTTTAATCCTTATCTCTAAAATTACCTTGGAGTATCATGGAAATTTACAGTTTTCGAAACGGATTGCTTCCAATTAGCCAGACTTTCGGGCAATACCCGTGGCTGTAAAGCTATACTCCTTGTTCTCTCACCAAATGAACATTTTTTGTGCAACAGAAATTGAGTAGTGGTCAGGGCTACGATATACCGAATCCCCCACACCCCCTACCCCCTAATTCACAGAGCAAGGATGGACGGCGGTGGTGTGGGCCTATTGTTTACTACCGTCGATCGTTGCCTACATGCATGTTGTCAGGAAACTCTATGAAAGTGAAATTCAAGATAACGTTGAAACTTGCTGGCCACGAGCCTTGAATCTTGAGCCTTTTTGACGTAAGTAGTTTCCAGAAAAGTAGAAAGAATGCTGCAAACGCACAAATTGATTAATTATATAGAAATACTGGTGTTCTCAAATTCATAGCGGATCACAACGCACTAAATGCCTCAGGCTGATCACATCTACCCTATACCCCATATTATACTCAATCTCAAGCCCTAGTTGGTCCCGGTCGTGTCCGGGTATTTGCTGGACGTGTGCGCTTCAAAAACGTCCATATAAAAGAATCAGCGCAGAAAATTTTAGGTATTATAACTTTGATACCTATAATCTACAACGATTTGTATGTACAACGATTTTTATTGGTTTAGATGATTATAATGGGCCCTGGAGGCCCTATTTATTTATAAACCCAGCTCTTCGATACTTTTGTTTCATGAGAAGAATAGTTAAGATAGATGATTTACCAATATGCCTATGACTTCGAACTATACTAACAGTTAGGCAAGACCCAAACATGGATTTCGGACTTCGCATGCATGGAGGTTTGTAGAAAGGAGCAACCCTCTCACTATGGTTCTTCGTGCATTGGGTTATAGTATATTTTTGATTGTTAAAGACGTAGTATAACCTTTTACTGTCTTCGGTAATTGTATCATATTCTTGATGTTTTCATACAAGTTTACTTACTGTTTTCCTAATTTTCTGTTATTCTTTAATTTTGACTACTCTATTAGTTTTTCTACTCCTGGAGTTCCATAGCGTCCTTAATCACTCCTATTACAGCACTGCTCTGGATTTTCTCATTGCCTCCCTTACTTATACCATACTCGATCTCACTGAGTCCCTTGAAAATCTTTATTCTAGCCGCAGGCTTCAATTCGAACTGGCCAAGAATATCAATGAACCCCGCTATCAAGTCCAGCAAAGCCAACCCTTTGGTTTTCTTGAACGTGTTTAATGTTATGAACGAAGTGGTCCAGTCGTCTTTGAGTATGGAGTCCAACACTGTTTCGATATCTTTGGGGTGAGGAGCTCCAACGCACTCGTATATCATATCTTCGTCTATTTCCTCATCTACTTCACCTCCCGTAGTAGCTGCCTTGCATGCTTGCAAGACATTGAGCGATCTTCTCATGTCGCCTTTAGATAATTTGAGCAAAGACAGTTTGGCGGCCTCGGTGAGTTTGATGTTCTCTTTGATCAAAACGGTCTCTATTCTACTCTGGATCGCCGTTTCTGGTATAGGGTTGAATCTGAACCGGGTGCATCTCGAAATAAGTGCCGGGTTGAGCTTGTGCGAGTAGTTGGCGAGGATGCAAAATCGGGTATTTTTGGTGTACTTTTCAATGATCCTTCTTAAAGAATTCTGGGCTACGGCCGTCATGGCGTCGGCTTCGTCCAATATAATGAGCTTGAACCCTTTGGAGAAAATCTGCATGGTGCTGGCGAAGTTTTTGATTTGGTTTCTCACAACATCAATACCTCTATCGTCCGATGCATTGAGCTCCAATACCATATTTTTGTAGTTGGAACCGTAAATTTCTTTGGCTAATGCTATGATTGTCGAGGTTTTACCTGTACCTGGAGGTCCATAGAAAAGGAGATGTGGTAACTTGCCTTCGTGAGCGAACTTCTTGACTGTGTCTACTATGTCTTGCTGGCCGTAAACTTCATCGAGCGAGTCGGGTCTATATTTTTCCACCCTATTAGTTAGTATTGAAAGAAGCAGTTATCACATGTCTGGGTACTTACCAAGGTAGGTTTTCTTTGGAATCGGCGCCCATTATCACTAAACTCTCAGTACAATACTAAACTCTTTCATGGTGGAGTGAATTTTCACCAGACGCGTGGCTTACATAATCAATCAACATTTCATCCCACAAACGAGTTTTGCAGCCTTTTCATATACCATGTTCTACTAACTCTGCACAGCACCTTTCCAATTCTCAGTAACTTTTACGAAGTAAACTAATCCCAGCATTATCTACCGCACTGATTTTCTTCACTACAACTTGCGAACTTCTAGACCATCTTCACAACCATATTTGCAAACTTTGCTAAACTTTAGCCAAACTTTCATCGTAGAGAACTCTCTAAAGGACGTAGATAGCTCATACTTTATTAGCTTCCTTCGTTTAAGTCTGTTTCGCCTGTCTGTGCTCATCTATATTTCTTTCACTGCATCTCAAGTGTCATTCGAATTCTTGGCTGCGAATTTTTTTGTGCTTTCGGACAATTTACTTCAAAAAATACAAATCTACACCCTTATATGTTTATTCAGTGAATATATACATGTTTCTCGTGACATATATATTAACACTATTACGAAGCGACAAGTGAAGATTTCCAAGTATATAACAGTTGCGATGACTCTATTGAATATACGAGTTATTGTTGGAAATGCGCCCTCCTCTGTGCGATCTTTGCTACTGGTACCACTGCACTACATACACTTTACATAACTTGTACTTATCTCATAAATAGTCTCTATAATTATATCATACTTCATACAATGCGTTATATAAACATGCATGCTACAGCCATCACCACCAATGCCCAATTGATACATATTCTGGCGGCCCAACTCGTGACCACAACCTCTTTCCCAACATAGTTACAGCTGGGCAAAGACCCTCCGTCGTCCCAATAGTACGACAAGTAAGCCGAGCCGTTTCCAGCGGGACATGAAAACAGGAAGTCTGCAGGGCAAGTGCGCACAATTGCCTGGCACACATTGAGACATGGCAACACCTCATAGTAGCTAAGATTGGGCTTGATCACATCGGTGATGAACTGGTTTCGTGACTTGTTGGCCTCAAGATCTTTATACTGGTACCCAGTGATGTTTCTGGTACTGCACCGCGGGATTGTCACCGCGCAGAGCCAGTCCTTATAACTTTCCGAGCAGTCCTTACAGCTCTGAATGGGCGAAAAAATGGCATCGTTGGTTGTGTTGCAGGCAATCTGGTCCATGGCTTTAGAAAAATTATTATACAAACTCTTGGCCTGGTTATCGTACTTCATTCGTATCTCCTCCTTGCTGGCACCAGCTGGTGCAGGCACAGAGTAGGCCACTCTAGAACAGAATTCAAGGTCGAAGATCAACTCGCAAGCCGGCAGCTCGAGGGTCTCAAATGCAAATGGCTGGTATATAGACCCGCCGAAATCCTTACCGCCAAAGTCGCTGAGTAAGTAGGCAATGTACTTGGTGGAACTGTTGAGCCCCAGTACGAAAAACTGCTGCTGTAATCCTCCGTTTCTCTGTGTATAGCTAGTGTTCATGTCGGATATAGTGAAGAGCGCGGGCCCGTTTCTGATGGCGCACCAGCTGCTATTGAGGCTACTGAAGTAGTTTTCGTAGTCTGACGAATAAACTAGAAGAGAATATGGTGACCTGGTGACGTTGAGATCAGAGTAGTCGGTATGGATGGTGGTCAAGTTGGCAGTGACGATCAACGCCAGGTCTTCGTCGGTATCTATAACCTGGGCAGAGGGCCTGTCGTCCCACTGAAATACCAAGTCGTTCTGCGAAACCCCGATCTGATAAGACCACTGTGCCTGCTTATTTGTGTTTTCGGGTGCTCGTACTGCGATGTACAAGATGGGATCCTGCCCACTATCAGGACTGACTATAGGCACGTCTGCCAACGCCTGGAAGTATCCACGGTGAAACAATTGCATGCTTCCAAGCTCGAAGTTGGAAAACATCGAAGAATTGAACGAATAGTACACTGCCAAACTGGTGTCGTTCGCCTTGACATTATCAGGCTGAGAACAGATGTTGCCTGTCAAGAAAATCAATAATTGGTAGTATTCTCCCAAACCACTGGAAGTATTGACAGCGAACGAGTATAGTTGTAGATCGCTTTCTGTGATGGTATTTCTTATAGGTTGAAATTCCGACAACCCCTTGGAGCCATCCCGAGGTATTCCCGCTATGACTTTTTGCTCAGCGTATGCGTCTTGGTAAAGGTAGGAGAAGTTTTGAGAGTCGTAAGGCTGGTCAAGCTCCACATCAAAGCCGGTGTCGAATAGCTGCAGCTGAACTACTGCAGCAAGCAAGAGCCATATGAATATCATCAGCTGAACAAACTGGTGAGCGGTAGCGAGCCAGAGATGGATGGTATATTAATAAGTGAGTGAATAGTGACAAAAATAGCGATAAAATACCGCGGCCGCAGAGATAGCGAACAAAAGTAGCGAGACAAAAGAAAGACTAGCGAGACTTGATTGATATTCTTATATAAGTTCTTTTATACTATGTACAGTTATAATCGAACGTATATCGTCAAGCTCAACTACCGTTCAGAATGTAAATGGTCATTTTCAGCTTCACGTCATATATCAAATAGTAAGAGGAGTAACTAATTTTGACAGTTTTACGTATGATTTGGTGGCTGCGACATGGCTAGAGGTGGAGAGAATTACGTAAATATTACCTGATTCTGAGTGAAAGCTGCTGATGATAGTTTCTTATAAAGTTTGAAATAGATTACAAAATTCTTAGCAAGACTTTATGGTCTATAATATATTTACACTATGAAAAGAGTTTCCAGAACTTCTTCATCCTGCTCTTCTTGGGCTTCTTTACGTCCGAGCCCGCCACACTTTCCTGCGATCCATTTCCATTCAAATGAGACGTAATGTCAGGATGCGAGCTCAACGGCTTCAATTTAGGGCGCGAAGTGTTTCTTTCCAAATCATGAGAAAACGATTTCTTGAGAGACTTGAGTGATTTCTTGCTCTTGGGTTCAGGCTCCTCCGGTTCTTCCTTTTGCCTGCTTCTTTGATTAGCTGGTGTTTCCAAGTTGACGAACTTAAGCGACAGTTTTCTATTTTCCGCTGAAGGATCAGGGATATCCAGCTTGCTAGGAGGGTCTACACTGATCCGTGGAGGCAGAATGCCTGATTTTTCTCGCTCAAGAGTATTTTTTTGCAAGTTCTTTTTTATTTCCTTGTACGTGAGACCAGATCCCGAAGCTTCGGACTTCGATTTGGCTACGGGCTCCAACAAAGACTTTGTCTTGTGCATGACCATTCCAAACGAGTTGGATCCTGTGATAGCCCGTGCCAATTTGGCACTTTTGCTTCTGAAGTCAGGATTAACGTCTCGAATGTTTTCACACAAGGCATTGGATTTGTCCGACACCATCTTGGCGAAGTTGGCAAAAAAGTCTTCGTTCATGGGTTGTTTGGCCAACGTCTTAATATTTTTGTGGATTTCTTGCTTATAATCAATATACAACTTGGAAATCTCCTCGTATGAAGAGTACGATTCTGTCGACGACACACTGCTCAAGGACTCGGTGGAGTTGATGGACTCTGTATCATCAGAAAAAGCCTTTGTATCTACGGTCTTTTTGTTATTCTCCAAATCATCAAGAAGGTCGCCATTTTCTATTTCTTGCTCCTGTTTAGAGACTTCTGCTTTGCATCTTGCGTGGATCAGGTCAGCCAATTTCTGTTCATATTTATTCATATTCATGGCCGGAACTACAATGACGGGCAACGGAAAGTTTTTGACCAACCGATCGCTAATTCTTGACGACAACCACGATTTTAAAGGAGCACTTATACGTAAATTCTGCTTGGAACCAGTACACACCAAGTTGGGCTCGTACAATTTGTACATCTCCTTCAAGACATCTTTAGTTTTTCCAACAGCCAATTCTACCGAAACACGAGTAATTTTATCGGGGTTGATAACTTCCATTATATAAGTCATGACGTTCTTGGCAATGACTTTCATGAACTCAGGTCGGTTTCGTTGTCGCAATCTCATTTTCGGGGTCATGGCAGTCAGAGGCATGATGTTGCCTCTGGTGGGTCTTCTTCTCATCAATTGGTTGGAATGAATCGCAGAAACAACAATTACAGTATCACCATCCTCTACGAACGAGTTGAGAATCCAGTCCAATGCAACCCACGTATGCTTTCTGGCACTGACATAAACCAAAATGACTCTATTGGGCAAAATGGGCTTTCTATTTGGAATCTTTCCAAGGTACAAGTCTTCAAACTGATGGTGAAGCTTCGAAAACGTACATCCTCTATGGGTTATAATAGGTCTAGTAGGATAGTCAACTCTGGCCGACTGGGACAAGAAACGACCTATATCAAGTGAGAGATCGCCTGAGTTACGATTTGGTGACGCCATTCTTCTGCTAGGGGACACAGAGAAGTGCCTGCTGGGAGATACCGAAGGAGACCGCATATTTCTGTCCATTCCCCTCCCTCTTTCAGTTCTCCAAGGATCGTCTTGCTCGTCATAGTCGTCAAAGTCGTCACCGTCATCGTACTGAAGATTGATAGTATCGAACGAAACTCGTTTTTGGTATTCGTTCTTGGTAATGGAAGCAGCAGGTCTGTCATCAGGTATAACAAACTTGATATCACGATATTGATCGGATTGGCGGCTATTGAACCAATTCAAAAGATCATAGCCTTCTATATCTGCAGAAGCTGCGGGCTGGTACAAATGGGAGTATTCTTTTTCGGGTTCCTTAGGGTTTGGAATAAGTTTGTGGGGGTTCTCTGAAAGGTTGGGAGTGGACGAGGTTGTGCCTAGGGAAGGTCTGGCTGGCTTTTTTAGGGAAGATAGATTGGAAATGGATGAAGAATGATGGATTTTGCTGCGATCATCTTCCAGAGACATTGCATTTAGCAAGGTATCTTAGGCGGTAAATTAGTGGTTGAAGTTTGGGCGATCTGGCACGGATTGGAACGTGCGTTGAAGAGCTATGTCAGGGTCTAATTAGAGCAAAAGAACGCAGAGCTTTAACCTAGTTTGAACGTGGTATAGCGATTCTAATGTGCCCAGCGATTAAGAGAAGAT
This sequence comes from Suhomyces pyralidae, assembly GCA_003706505.3. Lineage (NCBI taxonomy): Eukaryota > Fungi > Ascomycota > Pichiomycetes > Serinales > Debaryomycetaceae > Suhomyces > Suhomyces pyralidae. The sequence goes on from PPLO03000014.1 coordinate 60,776, forward strand.
ACCAAGAACTTTACCGAGTTGAAATCATGTAGCCTCACAGTGCTCACGTGAGTGGGATTGACCAGTATCGATAGCCCCATACAATAGGCAGAAGCCTAAGAGAAGTATGACCAGTAGCTTGACTGTTAAGTTGGCTAGTAGCTGATTTATATGGTTAGAGCGTAATAATGTCCCTAATTTACGTTGATTATAGCCAAGGTCAACTGTGCTGTGCTGGAAGTTGGGGATCTATAATTCGGGGTTTTCAGGGTTTTCAGTGGAGCGCCGCGCTGGAAGCAACACAAAAGTTTGATAGGTGGTACGTTGAACAGGGGTACGCTACACAATGGTACGTGACTGCGCCACTCCTAGCACCATCTACTAATCTCTTACCTATTATGTGATTTCTGAAGGCAGCTAGAGCCTCTCCGGGGTCCCAGTGCTCCTCTGATGGCTACGTCACGTCTGCCACTCGCTAAAAAAGGCACTTTTAGTTTAGTTTCCTAATTCGTCGCAGCCCATGAGATCATATTTTACACTAGAATTATGCGGTTGAAAGTGAACTCTGGGGAACTCACCTTTTCTTATCAATTAGCACCTTCACTTTCCTTTTTTCCGAATGGACCCCGATAAGCTTCTCTCGGCCTCCTATCTATACAAAAGGTCCAACAAAACCCACCTGTGGAAAAAGTACTGGGTCAGCTTGCGCACAAACCAGCTCTCTTACTACAAGGATTCCAGCGAGCACAAGCCCATCAAGGTGATCAACAAGTCGAAGTTACTATCATTCAATCAGATCCCCGACCACCAGAAGTTCCATTTCGCAGTATATACCTGCAAAAAGGTGTTGCACTTTCGAAGCGAAGACCAGAATACCCTAAATACCTGGACCCATGCCCTCACTGTATTTTTTGAAGACCAAAACAAAGACATTCCGTCAAAACACACATCGCCAAAGATAGCATTATTCAAACATGACGACCACAACAAGTCTGACCACGCTATAAGGCGATTGAATTCGGGCACTGACTTCGAGTACTCCGGTCCCGAAGACGGATTGTCGTCGGGACTCTCGGACTCTCCGATGCCCCACGAGCTGGTGCCTTCGCACTTTCGGCTCGAAAACCCCACTATTGCGGAAGAAGACGAGGAAGACAATACCCATATACCTACGTCTGATAAGTCAGAGTACTTGATTGAACAGGGATACATGTTGCGACTTCGTAAGCGGTACAACCAGTGGAAACGGTTCTATATCATATTGACATCACACAAACTCTACTTCTACAAAAACCAGGGGTCTACTTCTCATCCCTACAAGGTCATCCCGGTGTCGGAAATAGTGGATGTCATAGAGTTGGACCCACTTTCGAGGTCCAAAGTGTGGTGCATTTTGATCATCACTCCGTTGAAACGGTTACGGTTTTGCGCGCCTACTGAGGAGGACATGATACGATGGTTGTCTGCGTTGAAGACAGTAATAGCACAGCGAAGGAAGAAGAGCATGTAATCAAAACACATCCATCTAAGCACATAAATTGTAGAGTGTAAATATCCAAGTAAAACGCGGCAGTGTAGATGATAAGGGGCACATGCAGGGAGAGATCTCCCGGTGCAGCGGCAGGACTCGCTAACGCTCGCCTAAAGCCTGACGGGGCTCAGTGCGGCTCCCGGCATTTATCGCTAAGTTCTTTCACTAAAAAAACATTACGTCAGATAAACTACTCTAGTTACACGAATGGTATGGACTTTGCGAGTAGGATAGGATCAGGTCGATGCGATCATGTCTTGCCTTATAACCCACGCTCGATCAATAAGCAATTAGAGGAAGAAATACGATTGGCGCCTTGCAAGCTGCCGTCTTCCGACGACACTAAAGAACAGCCGAGATTCCGCAACCTCAATTTTCACCAGTATAGCGTACCAGTTGCGAGTATGGGAATGGAGGAGTCGTTGAAAAGCAATTTCGGGCCCCGGAACTTGCAATTATGGGCTCAATTGGTGACCCAGCCGTTGCCCCCATTGCCCCAGGATGAATACCTACAGTCGGATCAATTCAGAATTGTGTGCTTGATTGCGGGATTGTTTGACATGAGCGTAGGCGAGGTTGCTCGTGCAGTAGAAAGTGAGCTGCCATTGATCTTTGTGGTGGATCATATCAACAGGTGGCCGCTGATTGGCGACAACCGGCGCGTCGCATATGCACTGACCTTACTTGATTCAAGTAGCGAGCTATTGCCGACAGTTCTCAGAAAGATCTATGGTAGGTACAGCGAAGATTACAGTCGGATAACACTTATTATACTCTTAATAGAGTTGGGCAGTAGCGTCTCCACAAGCACAGAGATACAAGAGATGTACCGACCCAAGAACAAGTGCGAGCAAGAGAAACCCCGGAGCTTCGTTGATATCATTACCAGTTTGAAGAGGGATATAGGCGAAATTCGGGAAAGTGAGCGCAAACAGAAGTTACCGCTGGTGTACGGAGAGCAGTACCGGGAAAGCATAGATGCCGGATTGGACCAATTAATAATTGATGCGAACGAAGACAAAAAAGGGTCTACGAAGAGGACCAGAAAAAAGAAGGGAGCACGAAAAAACAACTCCAAAGAGCCTGAAAAATGGGCATCAACCACCCAGCGCAAAAACCAAAGCACTACCAATATGGACGATCCAGAAACAAGCTCGGTCTTTTTTCGCGAGTTGAGCTCCAACATCAAAGTCAGTGTGCAGAACGAGGAAAAAAGTGTTGCAGAGGTCGAATCTGAAGAGGAAGAGGTAGATTCGGAGTTGTGGGCGCGTCAAGGCATGATTGAGGAGCAAACCAAGGACCACAAGGATGAAGTCAATGGCTTTTTCATTGACGAAGACGAGTATTCGCAGTACGTTTACGATGAGCTTGACGAAGACCCCGATTTTCTCGAGTTGGTCGACAAGTTGGCCGACTTGTTTCCTAGGTACGTGCGCACGGAGCTCAAGATCCGGGTCAAGACCAGCGAGAACATCGATGTGTTGGTGGAAGAGCTTTTTCTCGAACAGGAGACCGATGACTTGGTCGAAGCGGTGATTGCCGAGCAGCACGAGCTAGAGAATGAGAAGAAGGTGCCTGAATACTCGCCCCAGGTGTACCAGCTCAAAGACATGTTTCCAACACACGAAAATGATATTTTGCAAAGTGTGTTTGATGAGGCCAAGGGCGACATGGTGGTGGCCACCAATATACTTTTGGGAGACAATGTAACCACCTATAAGTCGTCGGAAAAAGCTGCAATTGGCAGTTCTAGGGCCAAGAAGTCAGGATCTAAGTTTGGGTCCCCTTATGGGACCATTTGTTCTAATAATGGAGCCAAACCCAGTACCAGCAGCTGGAAACAAGCCGAAGCAAACGCAGCAAAATTAGCACTGTGGACGGCCATTTCTAGTGCCGATGCCACCAGCTACATCCACAAGAACCAAGGCAACTTGATGGCCAGTTTAGTGGATGTGATAAACACCCATAAAAAGGTACCCCCATTAACAGCAAAAGCTGGGGCAGCCCCCGCAAAACCGGCAGTTCGAGGAGGTCGAGTGCAGCGTGGAAGAAGCAGACCTGCCGAGCCGTCTATAGATAGGCGTAGTGTGAGCGCAGAACCCAAAATCTATCGATACGACCCACAAAGTACCGAGGCTCAGGAACTCCAGTTGCTACTTCTGAGCAACACTCAGTTCGTTGGCATAGGCACCAAGTTCTGCCACAAAGCACTTGAGTTCTATGACGGTGATGCCATCAAGGTGATGGATATTTGTCGAATTCTCCTTGAGAACAACAGCTTGCACTTGACAAGAGAAACAGGAACTACAAGAGGGTCCACAAGAGCAGCACCTAGAACTAATACGAGCACCACGGGAACACCGGGAACTACCCTAAATGACCACTTTGCCAAGTATCGTGCGCGTATTTTTAACCAGCCCGAAGTTCAGACGCAGAAATTGAGGTTGGACTCCTCAAAAACCAGCGGTGTTTTGGACTTGCACCGGCTCAAGTTCACCACTGCACTTCAGGTGGCACAAAAGGCATTGAGAGAGTGGTGGGCTGCCGAGTTGGCTAAACGAGAGTATGCAGGTAACTTGGACAGGTACGGCAGCAAAGCGGTGTTTATGGACGACTTGCGTATCATTACAGGCCGAGGAATCCACTCTGTTGGAGGGGTTTCGGTGATACGTAAGGGAGTTAAGGAATATTTGGTTAGAAACAGATATCTTTTTGGCGAACAAGTGGGGAGTTTCACAGTAGAAGGAAAGAAAAGGTAGGTACATACATAATGACGTAATGAATAGTAGAGATAGAGAGCATACAATGAGTAGTAAATGGAAGAAAGTAAACAGTGGTTAGGAAGTCGAGGTGGACTCGGTCACCCTCAATTGCATTTTGTCTGGACGACAAACTCGAGGCAATATGAAGAATACCAAGCCATGTCACAGAGAGAATGTTGCAGCTGGATTCACTGCAGATGAGAATACTCTGAAAATGTCTCATTGAAGAAGAAATAATATTTCTGTGGGACGTATCCAAGAATCACCCAAATTGAGAGCGAACTAAGGTTTCATACAATTGAAACAACATTACAACTAATCTCAAGCAGATTAAGAACGGTCCTACAACTCACACATATTGTAGACATATTTAATTAACCCAGATTGGGAATGATCAAACTCACACAGATAGGAAGTACTAGTTATTCATTACAGATTGGCGACAAGTGGGTTGGAGGCCCTGGCGCGGGTCGTGCCGACGAAGAATCACGGAAAATCCCCATAGGGATTAGTCCCATATAGGAGCCGTACGGGGTACGCCTTAGCCAACATGTGATGGAGTCAAGCATAATGTAGTATAATGGCCGTGGTCAGTGGTCAGATGCCGCTAGTAAATGGCATGTGGCAATGCCGCCAGACCACGGAGTTGTAACACGGGTGAAGCGAGCATGTGGAGCAGTGCTCGTAGCGTGATTGGAGGTATGCTATTGTTCGATGTGGCGCCAGGTGCAGGTGCATGGTCCCCCCGATCTCGCCCAGTGTTCCTATCTAAGGAGAATTAATTGCCAGCAAATTCCCAACAAAGACAACAAAGGTTTTGTGGTCGCTTCTTGTTTCACACGGGACTGATGTACGACTAGAATCGCGCCGACGTGATCGTAAACAACACGATACATATTAGCCCACCACCATCTGGCGTAGATGGTGGGAACAGCACAAACGTGTGTAGACTGACGAGTGCTAGGACGTCCTAGATGTAGATCTTGTAGATGACACTTGATCTAGCCTGTGCGCTCCCCTTATCTTTATTATCGCGGCAGCTCTCGCTAGTTGACTCGCTTCCGCACTCCTCTCCTGACTCCACTGCTCTCGCTAACTATTCTCACTCTCAAGTCGCACTCTCGAGCTTGCACGCTTTCTCGCTTCTCGCTTCGCTCTATCGTCCAAAACAAGTGGAAATTAAATCATTCACGCCAACCAACACCGTTGTTCGAATTGATACTGCACCATACCAGGTGTCTACACTCCTTGCGCCTATACTTCTATGGAAACTCTGCCACAACCTGTTTCCGGGCCCGACCCCGCCGACGCGGCCCCCCTAGTGCCCAGTCAACTGCCTTTATCCCAGTCTTCGATTGAGGACGCTTTGACAACACGCGAATCCGCCAACGAAACCGCCCAAAACGGCGCCAAAGAGGCCAACGGCTTGCTTCCCGCTGCCATATCTTCACCTACACCCCCAAACATCCCCGCTGCGCTGCCCCTGCTATCGAAAAAGCAGTCATCCTCCAAGTTGTCTCTCGGGTCTCCTATCCATGAAAGAATCTCACAATTTACCGATAGAGTGGTAAGCGGGACGGAGAACCCCGACGGATCGGCTATTGACATCGATAGAGTCGAATCTCCGGCTTCTTTGCCTAGAATGCCGGGCACTTTCAACGTCAACGGGCTCCAGGAAATGTCTCATGAAAACGACCAGTATCAACAACTCACTGAAACTTTGAAGAATAATCTTACGGTGGAGTCTTTTGGTGATGAACCACAGCCCAGAACAAAGAGTGTTGCCGAAAACAGCACCACTAGTGCCAGTACGGTCAATACTGCCGAGCTTCATCCAGAAAAGGACCTGAAAAAAGTGGAACTTGAAGAACTGAAAGATTCTGTGTTTAAAGGCGATGACGTTGTCTCTTCGCTGACTTTAAGCCATAAAGGCTCGCTGGAATCTCAAATAACCCACGAAAACACCTCACTTTCGAATGCTTCACATCTGTTATTGGCAGAAGAACTGTTTATATCGTCGCCAGACTTGAAGCTGTTCAAATCAACGTTGGACCCCAAACAGAATAGTAATCCTGAACGTCTACACGGCCAAAACCTTCATTCTTATTTGGACAATGACGATTTTAACAAGAGCAGTGAGTTCGATGGGCTTACGTCTGATGAAGAAGAGAATCCAAGTGAGCCTCCTAATTTGAACTCTAATACGCTTAAAGAAATCCCTACTAATGACGACGATATCGACCAAACCGAGCATGCTACCCCAGTTCAGTCAAAAACTATAACCAGTATAACCAATACCACCAGTTCTGCCGAGACTCCTAGTGATATTCCTCCTCCCCGGCCTGCTCCACCACCTCCTAGTCTTCTTAAATCCAGCTACTCCGAAAGCCGTAATACCTCGTCGTCTTCAGTGATCCGAAGCCCGCCTCCTCGCCAAACCTCCCATAACCAAACCACCGCCATCACCCCAGTATTACAACAAGCTCCCAACAAAGGCTTCGCTACACCCTCATCTGCCAACTCGTCCACCTCTACTCTCGGCACCAACTCTCCCAGAGAATTGCCGGGAATGGGCATCAATATCAACACTCCTTCGCCAAGCACTGGAAAACAACGCAAGAGTGGTAACAGAGTAAAGGGAGTGTTCACGCAGATGTTTGGCAAGAACAAGTCCAATTCAGGCTCCTCTAACGGCACAGGCGGCGCCGGTGGCTCTTCGGACGCCTCCAGCTCGTCCATCAACATGAAAATCAGTACTCCGTTCAATGCCAAGCACGTAGCCCATGTTGGCATTGACGATAACGGGTCGTATACGGGACTTCCAATAGAGTGGGAACGTCTTCTTTCAGCCTCGGGAATCTCGCGTAAGGAACAGAAACAACATCCTCAAGCAGTCATGGATATAGTGGCATTCTACCAGGATAACAACGAGAATCCGGACGAGAATGCCTTCAAAAAGTTCCAGTTTGATAACAATAGTTCTAGTGGTTCTATCCCTCATTCTGCCGACAGCAACACTCCACCCATGACTCCTAGCGGGACCTTTGTATCTAATGGCCTTTCAAGTCCTCCAGGCGCACCTGCTCCTGAAATAACTACGCCCGTGCAGCACCATCCTGATGAAAGACCCATGCAGCAGCCCAAAACTCCTAATGCGAACTACGAGAACCAGTTTATTCCAAGCAGACCGGCTCCAAAACCTCCTTCGGCTCAGCCCACGCCGCAACAGCCCGTCCAAACTGTGCAGTCTCCAATTAACCAGGCCACTTCCCCGACAAATACGGACTCTCCATCGAAAAGCAAAACGTTTATGGGCCGGTCGTTCTCCTCCAAGTCGATCAAGTCGCTCAGAAGCAACTCCAAAAAGTCTGAAAAACCTCCTTCCACCCCTACAGCACCTCTTCCTCAAACACTTCCAGCCAAAATCCCCAAGTCAAAGTCTCATAGTAGTTCTTTGACAAACCAAACCAAGCAGGACCCTAAAAACCCCGTTTCCACTGCTCCTATAGCGCCTACAGCCAAGTTTGATTCTGCTGAAGCGATCAATTATCCTAAACCACGCTCAAAAGACGAGATTAAGTCTCATAGACCGCCTCCTCCGCCTCCTTCAGCCCAACCTGAACTGGCTCCTTCCAACTTATCTGGTCCACAACAGGCTTTGGCAGATATCACGTCGCTGAACTCCAAGGAAGCCTATGAAAAGCAACAAGCACTGTATGTCGCAGCTCAAGAAAGAGCCAAAGCTAAGGCTGCAGCTGCCGCTGCCGCAAATCCTGATCTTGAGCGTAAAAAGTCCAATCAGCAGCCTGTTCGTGACGCCAAACAGGCTGCGCTTTTGGCCCAGAAAAAGCGTGAAGACAAGAAACGCAAGAACCTTCAGATCATCACCAAGCTTAAGTCTATCTGTAGCGAAGGAGACCCTACTCAATTATACACTGACCTCAACAAGATTGGTCAGGGTGCTTCGGGAGGAGTCTACATTGCCCATGAAGTGAATGACAAGTCGAGAACCGTCGCTATTAAGCAGATGAACTTGGAGCAGCAGCCCAAGAAAGAGCTAATTATCAACGAAATCTTGGTCATGAAGGGAAGCAAACACCCCAACATCGTCAACTTCATCGACTCGTTCTTGGTGAAAGGCGATTTATGGGTCGTTATGGAGTATATGGAAGGTGGATCCCTAACTGAAATCGTCACTCATAGTGTGATGACCGAAGGCCAGATCGGTGCAGTGTGTCGTGAAACCTTGAAGGGGTTGAAGTTCTTGCATTCAAAGGGCGTGATCCACCGTGATATCAAATCTGACAACATCTTGCTTAATATTGATGGTAATATCAAGATGACAGATTTCGGTTTCTGTGCCCAGATCAACGAAATCAACTTGAAGAGAACCACCATGGTCGGCACGCCGTACTGGATGGCTCCTGAGGTTGTAAGTAGAAAAGAGTATGGGCCTAAAGTGGATATCTGGTCGTTGGGTATCATGATCATTGAGATGATCGAAGGTGAGCCTCCGTACTTAAACGAAACTCCTTTGAGAGCATTGTATTTGATTGCCACTAACGGTACACCAAAATTGAAAGAATCGGAAGCCTTGAGTTACGATATACGAAAGTTCTTGTCGTGGTGTTTGCAGGTAGACTTCAACAAGCGTGCGAATGCCGACCAGCTCTTGTCGGATAAGTTTATTCAAGAGAGTGACGATGTCTCGTCGTTGAGTCCATTGGTCAAAATCGCCCGTCTCAAGAAAGCAAACGAGCCAAACGAAGACTAGCTTTAAATGTGTATTATAACCACACAACCACGATGTGGATCACTTCCCAATTGGTGAATACTTGCCTCATTGTGGAACTTTCTTTTCACTGTATATTAACTTTGCGAATTCATATTTTTATCACCTCCAGTAGATCACAACATGTTGTAGTACTGACAATAAGTCTGACTATGTATCTACCCAGAACGTCCTATCTGTCCTTGGCATGAGAGCTGAGAGATTTTTAATGCAAAAAAATATGATTCACTTAGGTGGATGCTGCTATCAGATCAAGTATTATGCAACTGCTGGAGTATATAAGAGCTGGGTTTTATCCTAATTATATTAGTTTCTTTCTCGGTCGTTACCTAAAAGTTTGTAGGTCATTTTTGCGATTTTTATCTTCATTAATGCATATTAATTGATTATGATATCTTTATAGATAGCTAAAAAGGTTGAACAGTTCATCATATCAATCAATATTGGCTGAACTCTGTTCTAAATAATTTAATTGAATGTTCATGTTCAATTGCTACTTCTGCATCTTAACTATTTGTGCCCACCGCTACATTTTCTTCGAAAAGTAAGCTTTGTATAATTAGAAAATAAATAGTTGTCATCTCCGTCAGCTCCAGTATTAGATTACAAGGTATCGTTTAAAAACTCGGTGATTCTAGTTATACCAAAGTACCGTTTACGATCAAGCTTGTCCACCTTCAACTTCGGGTCATTTCTTATCTTAAGCAACGCATCGTTCTCCAAGAATAATACTGCATCATGAAGACCCCATGGCTCTACATATAATCTGAGCTGAGGGTTTTTGGACCCACGGTTTCTTACGTACGTATGCTTTTCAGGGATCAAGACGTTGTTGGAATCGCCGTACCTGTACTTTGAAGCGAAAGGAACACCAAGAGCACATTCAGCCCACTCCAAAATATCGTCTCTGAACGACTCGTCTTCTCCTACAAGAACAAATATATCGGACTTGGAATCTCTGAGCGGAGGTATATCATCATAGTCAGTGGACGCCAACGGAAGTTTGTTGCCCGGAGATACTTCTAGCGACTCGTAAGGTATGTCTCCGATGATATCAACCAATTTTTCTGGGTTGAGAAACTTGTGGTCAATTAAGTCTCTATCTGTATTATCAAAATACGACTTTCCAACTTCAAGCTGATGATGGTGCGGCACAATCTTGACCCATGGGCTGATTAATATGAGTTTGGATGGGTACAAGTTGTACTGCTGAATTTTCAATTTTTGAAGGTACACTAGGGCCATGTTTCCCCCGGCCGAATCCCCGAAAAAGATGATATTGGATGATGTTTCGGCCAAATTCTTGTATGTGGTCTCCAACTGGTTGATCTGGTAGGGAAACTTGTAGCCATGACAAGCTAATTTGTAGTCCAAGACTAAAATCGAGAGGTTTTCTCGCTTGGGAGCATCTACAAGCTTGTATATAGCCAAGACCGACTCTATTTGGACGGGACACAACTCAATGAAGTATCCTCCTCCGTGGAGATACAACAATATTGGATCTTCCTTGGTGCGGTTGGGTTTTTCCACCAACCAAAACGAGTTTTCGTCAAATCTCTTCCCATAGTTGTTCAAAGTTCTGGTTATAGACTTGAATCTAATTGGAAGATGCTTGTTGAGCACATAGTTGGTGTTTAGGAAGGAAACAACTTTTGCATCCAATATAGGGAGCGAGACGCACGTGCGGAAAAGCGTGATCTTCAAGGTGTTGACAAGACTATTTCTGTATTTCCGGTAGGGACCGCCTATAAAGATGAAGCAAATTATTTGGTACAATACCTGGAGGGGGAACTTGAGGATTAGGTATAAGCCTCTGATGCTGACCATGATGCCGGCGTGAAAACGGTATAATGATACCAGAACGTGGATATGACATTTGCACACTTATATGTAGAGGCTAATCATTATGAAATGAATGTGAAAATATCACAGCCTAATGGATTTAAAGAGTGGAGGTATTTACGTATCGGTAAGATTCGGTACGATCGCACACCTCCAGTCACTGGAACTGTACTATTCAAGTGATCGCACGTGCGCAGACGCGTCTTGTGGGGAGCATCCTAGCTCTCACTACCGATAGGTACCGACTACTACACAATCTCAGTATATACGAGAGCATTTGATGATATTATCTGGATCATGATTAGCCAAGGAATCATAACCGTCTCTTTAGAGCGCAAGAATTCTAGGGTCTAGGCTGTAATGATAGTGCAAAACAGCATAGCACACAACATTTTAGTCCTCGGTAGTAACAAAGAAGTGATTTGGTAGAAAATATACTTCTGAGAAGAAGCGTTCGTCACGTAGGTCCCTGTCAACGGATAAGTCATAGGCAGATCGTAATTTAAACCTTTGGACATATCCGTCTGTGGCAACATGTAGGTATTTAGTAGCGGGATTTATTTAGTGAGCTGATTGTCTAATTTGCGCGGTGACAGTGGAACATCTCGTACAACACAGAAAAAAGATTTCACAAAGCTTTATAAATGATTCTTATTATGCTTAAGGCCACTTGTGTGTATATCATATGAAATGGATTTAATAAAAGCCCTGTAACTATAATGAATCCCGGTCAATGATGAGTATCACATATGAAATCGATTGAAGAAAAACTTTATAGAGAACTCTAATTGTAAATCCCGGACGGTACAGGAAATATTGCACGAGCCTTCTGGATAAGCCTATGAATATTTGGCAATTTGAACCGTTAATAGCCCTATCGAGGCTGAATCATTAGACGATTTGGATACCACAAGTCTTAGTTAATTCTGGGTGCATACTTAGGGTTGTAGAGTCTAATCAAACAGTGATGGGCGGAAAGCTATGACGTATCTTGTTTCGCATTTAATCCCCGAACTCTTGTTTAAGAATATTATCGAATTTTCGAGAAAAATATAGTAATACTTGTCAATACTGTTGCCAGGGCAATAGAGATGGGGTACGCTCAGTGAGGCATTATGAACCAGTAAACAGCTAGTTTAGGATATCACAGGTCAGCGGCTAGCATGCAGACGAATAGTAAGTCTGGACTCGTGGCCAATTAGGAAACGGGCGGCGTCGTAAATTAATATTTGTACCACCATCGTATTGTTCTATGTCGTGAGTATGCAGATTGTCGCGCAGAGATCGGAGACAATAACTGTTGCTCTTTTTTTTGCGAGCACTATGATTGCTACTGTGCCTACCATTCACGGATTAATTATAGCAATAGGTATGGTGAACTATATATGAGCCACGCTGTCAAGTCCTAGTCCGGACATTATTTCCTCGTCAAGAAATTTCAGCGTCTTCCGAGACAGCTCCTTGCACCTCTTGGCAAGTAATAGCGCTCCACAGACCCTTCGAGTGCATCAGGGAGGGGACCGGGAAATGCGACCTGGTCGTACGCACCCGCGCACACGAGCCAGCGAGAACAATTCTGAGCTGCATTGCAGGGCAGGGTAGTTACAAGAGCATTAACTACGAGGCTGCCACCCCGACGTCTCAGCCTAATCACACCTGTAAATTCCACTTAATACCTCTTCATGAAACTTTTCAACAATACACCAAAGCTTTGCTAAACTTTATAAAATAGAACTTTACCATAACCTAGTTGCCTCCCTCTGTAGTACCCTACTCCACCTCTATTTCGCCTCGTCCGCTCGTCTCAGCCCTGCCTGCCTCGCTACAGCCTCTAGTGGGCCCACACGTTTTCCGACCAGGGCCCCTGGCTCAAATTCTCGAATAGCTAAAAACCGCAACTATTACATCATACCCAATTGCCCCTCAGCGTTGCCTTGCTATATAAATACACACGTTTGTCTACAAACCAATACTTTTGCGACAAGTTATTATCAACCAAACATGCCAGAAGACGCCAAAACACAACAATTCCAATCGTATCTCAATAATGACGGGATCGATGAGTTACAGCCCTTGACCAGAAAACACAGAGTGTCTTCCTTGTCGTTATCTGACTTGAATCAATGGCAAAATGGCTTGACCAAGTTATCCTCTTCCACATCGCTCTCCAAAGACGGCCGCTCTTCGTCCGCGAATTTGAAGAAGGTGGATTCGTTAGCCAAGTTGTCGAGAAACTCCTCGATTATCAAGAGAAAGAAGAAGAACATCATTGACCATGTCAGAATTGCCTCATATGCCTTCTGTTTCGATATCGATGGTGTTATACTTCGTGGTCCTGACACCATTCCTGAGGCTAAAGAAGCCATCAGAATGTTGAATGGTGAAAACAAGTACAATATCAAGGTGCCTTCTATCTTTGTTACCAACGGTGGTGGTAAGCCCGAAAAGCAAAGATCCGATGACTTGACCGCTAGATTGGGTGTAACCATCACTCCAGAACAGATTATTCAGGGTCATACTCCAATGAAAGATTTGGTGGGTGTCTACAAAAATGTTTTGGTTGTTGGTGGTATCGGTAACGTGTGTAGAAATGTTGCCGAATCGTACGGTTTCAAGAACGTTTACACTCCATTGGATATCTTAAAATGGAACCCAGCCGTCTCTCCTTACCACGATCTAAGCGAAGAAGAGTTGAAATGTGCTCGTGACGTGGACTTTTCCAAGGTCCCTATTGATGCCATTCTTGTTTTTGCCGACTCCAGAAACTGGGCAGCTGACCAGCAAATCATCTTAGAGTTGTTATTGTCAAAGAATGGTGTTATGGGAACCGAATCCAAGACTTTCGATGAAGGTCCTCAAATTTACTTTGCTCACTCAGACTTCATTTGGGCCACAAACTACAAGTTATCTAGATACGGAATGGGTGCTTTGCAAGTTTCAATTGCCGCATTATACAAAGAACACACCGGTATTGAATTGAAAGTGAACCGTTTCGGAAAACCCCAAAAGGGTACCTTTATGTTTGCCAACAAGGTGTTGACTTCATGGAGACAAGGTGTTTTGGATGAGCATTTGAAGAAGTTGTCGATCAACGATCCAAATGCCAGCGAAGCCGATATTTTGATCAATGAAGACGGTGAAGAAATCATTAACCAGGCCAAGTTGGAAACCTACGAAGAAGAAAGTGATGAAGAAGACGAGGAAGGCTCCCATATCAAAGAGCCTTTGGCTGTGATGGGAAAACAAGACAAAATCACCTTACAATTGCCGCCTGCTTCCACTGTATACTTCGTAGGAGACACCCCAGAATCTGATATCAGATTCGCCAATTCACACGATGTTTCATGGCACTCCATTTTGGTCAAAACTGGTGTTTACCAAGAAGGAACCGTTCCAAAGTACAAGCCAAAACATTTGTGTGACAACGTCTTGGAAGCAGTGAAATATGCCATTGAAAGAGAGCACGAAAAGGAATTGGCTGAATGGAACGAAACTGCCGACTCCGACGACGACGACAAGGGATCCAGAGTCAACTTTGCTGATCTTGTCATGACTCCAAGTGAAAAGAAGGAGAAAGAAGCAGAGAAAACCAAGAAGCCAGCAGCCATTAACCCACTAGAACACGAAGCCGTTGAAGTGCCGGTACTCTTGAGTGAACAAATTGACAAGCTTAAGGACGTTGGACTTGATAAAAAGTGATAGACTGTACTATAGAGTAACGTATGTTATAAGTGAGTGACGTACAATTCTTTATGCAACTATTATGACTAAACTTATATAAACACATAAGAAAAACTACTAGAAGATAATAAACAGTAACGACAATTAGACAATTAGATATTTATACACTTCTGTAACACAACTAGACTATCATACAAAGTACTTCACAAAAACTACCTTGGACACGGTGTGATCTGCCTATTCGATTGTGTCTTCACTTCGTGCGGTGTGTTTACTTGGTGCTTCAGGCCATTTAGCTTTTATACTAATTTCACGAGAAGCTCGCAAAATTGTTGCACCAAAAATTATATAGCTAATAATATACCGGATACTGTGGTACGTAGTTAAATCACCAAATTTTCCTATTCCATCTATATACACTTATCTAACCATTCTTCTGATTTTGCTTCCGATCGCCCAATACCACGGTGGAAGCAATAAACATGCCACAAATTCCCTCACAACATTGGGCCTATTCACTTTATAGTGCTCAAAGGTGGATTGTCTCAATTTGCGTCTTTCCGCATTGTTGTCGTGGTAAACTTTGGCGAGCAAAACGTCTCTCGCGAACCACCACAAGTGCGCGGAAGTATAAGAAATAATTACTTTCCATAATTGGGCTTTCTTATCAAATGAAAGACGTTGCGAAAAATCGCCCGACAAGATAGCGAAGATATTTTGGCTGAAGCCTGAAAATACGACAAGGTTTATTGCTGTATAGCACCATGGAAGGTATGCAGTTCTTATGTTGGTAAGCCAAAAAACATTGACTTCAATATTGGGGTTTTCTTTACACCACATATACCATAATATGTCATCCATGATGGCACCCAAGGTAAGAAATTTGAACCCAAATCTGTAGTATCCGTAGGTCACCGCGAGTAATGTGGATGCACAGATTTGAATCATGAACCACAAGTAATCAAATGATTTGTTTCTATCAATATAGTCCTGAAGCACTTTCTGCTGACGCTCGTTCAATGATCGGAAGCTCAGTGGAAACAACTCCAGTCTGGTCAAGAATTCTGCTTCAAAAACACGGCTGGATCGTAATATAAACCAAACGTTTATTATAAGCTCGTACGATAGATCATTAAAGAAGCAAAATGGCGTTATAAGTCGCCATGGTTGGGGCCCAAATGCTTTTTCAGGCACAAAGACTAGGCTGACTTTGGACACGAGTTTGAGCTTTGTGAGAAGAGATGTGGTGATGATGGCAGCCAACCAATATCGCGTGATAGGAGGTATCTCTCTGACCCAGGCTACTAGTCTATCCATCAATTGCCGTACTCAGTATGTAACGCCTCTGCCACTGTGTTCTGTTCGTGAAGTTATAAGATTGGTACACGCACGACACCCCATGGAGCAAGTCCATGAGTAGCCTCAGGAGGACACTTTGCATCCTATCCTCTGCTGCCTATGTAGTATTTTTTATGCAAGCGGTATCTTCTTGAGCATATCAATCAGTTCCAGACTGTTCCCTGGATTAGAGCCTAGGTTGAGGAAAAACGCATCAAGATCGGTACGACTAAAGGTTGGCACCAGAAGCGCTGATTTTGTGTCATAAAAGTCGTCAGTTACACTGAACCGAGATGCCTCTTGCTCGATATTCTTGGGCACGAAGTGGTGACTGAGAGGGATGTCAATGGCATCTGACTCGGATTTCCTGTCTGTATGCTGTTTCACAAGTGCAATAAGATTGCCGTAGTCGTTGTTTAATGACACGTGGGACTCGTAGCTGCTTCCAGAGTAGCTTTTCAATGGCACCGGGACGGCACCTTTCCTGAAACATAACGGTCTGGGTTTTGCGACAGAATTGGATGATGTGTATAGCGGTCTCGTCAAGGTGGGAGAACGTTTTGTAGCATTTCTAGTCTTAGTATTGCGCTTGACTCTGGTATTAGCTCTTCTTGATTTGGATTTTGTGCTGATTCTGGTCAGAGCTCTTTTGGATGTATGTTCTACCTTGGGCTTCCCTTCACTTCGCCGTGGTGGAATGTCATGTTCCATATCGAGGTTCAGGCGGAGAAGCTCGTTGTACCGTTGTATATCCCGTTGAATCTGTGCATCTGTCCTTTTCTTTCTTCTCTGTGAGTCGTATAAGCCGGATATCTCGACCTCGTCCATAATAGTGTACACTTCTCTTTGATCTTCCCAACTCTGGAGCTCATCGCCTTAATTCGATATTTTCACGTGACCAGCCATCCCGATAGATTGAAAAATTTACCCTCATCACAGGTTTCGATCACTAGCAAAATGTTATACTTGATTGGATTGGGCTTATCGTATGAGTCTGACATCACCGTTCGTGGGTTGGAAATTGTCAAAAAATGTAAGAGAGTGTATTTGGAAGCGTATACATCCATATTGATGGCCGCGGATAAGGAATCGTTAGAAAAGTTCTACGGCAGAGATGTGATCTTAGCTGATAGAGAGTTGGTCGAAGGCGGATCGGACGAGATCTTGGCAGATGGCCAAACCGAAGATATTGCCTTTTTGGTTGTTGGAGATCCTTTTGGTGCTACCACCCACACTGACCTTATCATCAGAGCCAGAGAATTGAACATCCAAGTCGAAGCCATTCACAATGCTTCGGTAATGAACGCCGTAGGTGCATGTGGTCTTCAATTATATCAATTTGGGCAAACTGTGTCCTTGGTGTTTTTCACCGACAGCTGGAAACCAGACTCCTTCTACAACAAGATCATGGAGAACAGAAAGATCGGATTGCATACCCTCTTGTTGTTGGATATTAAGGTCAAAGAACAGAGTATAGAGAACATGGCCCGTGGCAGATTGATATACGAGCCTCCTAGATACATGGACATTGCCACTGCATGCCAGCAGTTGCTCGAAATTGAAGAACTCAGACAAGAACAGGCCTATACCCCAGACACTCCTTGTGTAGCCGTGTCCAGATTGGGCTCGCCCACCCAAACGTTCAAAGCTGGTACCTTGAAAGAATTGAGTGAGTATGATTCAGGAGAGCCATTGCACTCTTTGGTCATGTTGGGTAGACAGGTACATGATTTGGAGTTGGAGTACTTGTACCAGTATGTTGAAGACAAGGCTCAGTTCAAGCAGGCAGTAGAAAAGGACCAGGAATTTTTCAAGCCTCCACCATACGTACCTATTGAAGAGGATGAGGACTAAGTAAATAAACTGTACAAATAAATAACACAGAAAATCACTAACCAGCCCCACAGAATATCACTGGCCATAAAATCAACAGGAAATCACTTCCTTTGATCCCACTAACTACCGAACTTAATAGCGAAAAGCGAATGAAGCGGAAGAAGTAAAGAAGTAAAAGACGTAAATTGACCTTATGTCTCACGAGCAACTCATGAGGCACGTTTGTTTCTTTTATTTTATTCGCTTTATTCCCTTTATTCGACTAAAGTAATGAGTTTTCATAGTCATAGATAATAATAAACAATCAATCGTTTGAAAACCATTAATTAATAATATTATGGTTATTTTTCATCCACTTTTTTGCACCCATATCTGATTTCATAATTAATTTGGACCACTGTCTTATTCTGTGTAATCCTAAATCAAGTATCGAACTGAGATGATCAAAAGGTTTGTGATTCAACCCTAAATGTTGTCTACGTGAAAGGCTTCCTGGTGTCAATATTTTGGACCAATGTGTTACATGAAATGGTAGAAATTCGACAAATAAAAGCGTGTTTTATATTAATTGAGACAATATATGTGATTCTAGTTTTCTATTCATTCTTCTTTTCATCAACTGTCTCGATAATGTTCTCATTTATATCCCACAACATCCAGTCGTACCAACCATAGTATGCGGGAAATATCGTCACCAAATGCCACAAGGCGTGGGCGTCCACCAAATCATAGAAAAAAGGCGGAAAATCAAATAGTTCCAACGACATTCCTAATATCACGATTGTGCTCAATAAGAGGGGGTACAAAGTGTAGAGCTTGGGAGAGCGCAAGAAAAAAGAAGAGAGAATGGTTTTGCTGCTTGATGCGTACTTGGGCTGCAAAACTGCGGGGCGTTTCTGGGTCTCTCTCTCGTAGTACTTGCTATAGAGCTGGTATACCAAGGCGTAGAGACATCCGTTTTGAAGAACTCCCACTGCAACATTGGCCCGCATGTTATAGGTATATGACCAATCAGTAACAAGTTTACGAACATGGAGAGCATAGGCAGTCGCACACAAGGAAGCAAACATCAAACGCGCCCAAAATTTGTGGGGCCTCAAAAGCCCCATGAGCCGCGCCGCCATATAGTGAAATCCCGCCAACACCGTCAACCCCGCAAAGTAGTAGTCTAGTTTTTCAGTAATGTCGTAGTCACGAACATGAAAGATCGTCGAAAAGGTCCATGCCAGCATTGCCACAATCGAAAGCGATAGCACCACGTAGTGGGCGTATTTCACTTGGTGATTGAAGTCTGGCGCTTTAAGAGCTGCGCGGATCTTTAGGAACCCAAGAAGGTGCGGAATAAAGTTACCCACCGACAACACCGCAGACGCAAACTCCTGAATGCCCCAGATCCGAAGGAACGGCCACTTTCCATGGTACTGGTATAGCTCTTCCTTGTTTTCCTTGCGTAGCCCGTGGATGAGCCGTTGGCATTGGTAGTCGCAGTTCAGCTCGCAAGTCCAGCCGAGACGCTGAAGATGTTTGGGCAATGGCATGGGGGTGAAGTGCCAGTCGCCATTGTAGTACATGAACTCGTAGTCGGGCTCATTCTGCAAGATTTGCTGAAACCTCCACTGGAACTCGTAGTAGTGGTTGTTGTAGCATGTGATCTGTTCACACTGATAGATGCAATCCAGGAAAGCGTAGAGATCGTCTCCGTGTGAGCCTGCGATTGGTCTCGCCATGGTCGACCACACCGCCAACGCCCCTATGAGACTATAAGGCACCATACTCTTATCAATTATAGACAATGAAAAAGTACCGCTCACACCTTGCGCCAATTTCTAGTCTTTTCAAATTGTTCTCGTCTTTTTCAAAACCTTTTTTTTTTTTGACCTATTTTCTTATACTATCATTGATAGACATTGAATAGAATAAGAGAATTCTAAACATGATTACTATTGACGTTCCTTTCAATTGTCATTTGGAGAGAGAGCTTTCGATGGTTTCAATGCCAAATATTAAAACTAGAAAAGGTAAAAAAAAATTAATGGACGAGACAGGAATCGAACCAGTGACCTTTTGCTTGCAAGGCAAACGCGCTACCAACTACGCCACACGCCCAAGTTGTATGTAATTAAGAATCGAAGTTTGTACACATTGGGCTGTTGCGTAATTGCTGCAAAATCCATCATAAGCACCCTGCTGCTCCAGCGATACGTAACTATATGATAACAATATGAATTGAAGACCAATTCAGACACATCCTAGAGTAGGGGTCTATAGAAGTTAGGTTCAATAAATAAGAGTAATAGCACTCAATATTACTCTGACATATAAAGCCTCAATCACTCTCATACATTACTTTTAA
Source organism: Suhomyces pyralidae (assembly GCA_003706505.3). Taxonomy (NCBI): domain Eukaryota; kingdom Fungi; phylum Ascomycota; class Pichiomycetes; order Serinales; family Debaryomycetaceae; genus Suhomyces; species Suhomyces pyralidae. Next base: position 80,890 of record PPLO03000014.1, read on the forward strand.
TCTAGAGTGATTAATATACTATAGGTTGACAATACATAGCTCATATTCTTATAACAATCTAATCTCTCAATCGACAAAACATTCCATTGTTACGATATCCGAGGTAGAAGTGTACTTGGCCTGGGCAATTCTCATTGCGTTTTCCTCAATATCATAGACAATATAGAACGACCTCAAAACTTCGACGCCAAACGTGGGGTCATAGTCTTATCACTCATCTTGCCGCTAATCTACGGTTAGAACACACTGACTTTTCCCATTCAGTGAACTTGCTTCACAAATATTGAGTATGGAACCTTGTATTGATTTTTGACCGTCCCCAGTTAAAGGTAGGATACTCATCGGGTTGATCGCAGTCAAGAATCCAGGTACCTTCATCGATAAAACCTCACTGACCAACCAATAAAATCGTAACATGTTAGGAAAAATAAGACACGGGTGGCAGGAATCAAGAATACCAACGCCTACAGGGACGGATGTACCATTAATAGTCACGGAGTCTCCCTTTATAGCCAATCTAGTTCACAAAGTACCCAGTAACGTAAGTAGATGTCCGTGAAATTTGGCATTATCAATGCCACCGAAAACAAGGTGCCGACGGTGGCATTCAGGCTGTTCAAATACATAGAATAGGCTGCTTTGTGAGTACTTCCTTCTCAAGACCCAAGGATAATTAGCATATAATTGTCTCTTATCTTGAAAGTGACCATTAGTGACATGAGCTTCGCTCTGAACATTTTCCACCATCGTATAATTCACCATGGCCTTGTTAACAGCTGCAAATGGACCTTTTTGAGTTTAGGACCTCAATCCGTAGTAATCTCGTCCATATAATATTATACTGTGGAAGATTGCCCACTCAAATAGTCTATATCAACACTCAAAGTCTTTCGGAAGTAGACGATGTAGATGGATCGTTGGCTCCCCAACGCAATAGTTCTGACGGGTTTTACAATCTGCTCCATTTTCTACGATAATCAATTAGAACTGCCTGTATCGACTTGCACTTTAGTATATTGTTATTTGACCCAATCAATAAATCGATGGCGTGAAGTGAATATGCGTTTGAGCGTATCAATTTCAAATCCAACAAGTATTTCTGACTTATGTCTCTACCTTCAAGAGCACTAGATTCAAGAATGATGGTCAAAGATGCCACCAACGAAAGAAAACCAGAAAACATTGCGAGATAGCTTGAACTAACATCTTGAAACAGTCCCTAGTGCCAACCCATTTATTTTATACTCTCACAATATTTGAACCTAGCTTCATGTACCCTTGTACTGTGGACACAATTACTGCGCTCGGCTTTGATATTCACTGGACATGACCATGGCTTAGCACAAAGCCGTAGACTGTAATCTCCAAGTAAATAGCGAAGAAGTCCTTCTTCTACTTCAACGGCATTGAACGGTAACTCACACCGTCCAAAGGTAAATGCACTTAGGAGAAACCAATCTGTATCATGATAGCCTGATTTTGGCTAGACCTAAAGATTATAAAACTTTTTTAGAAAATCAAACAATATGACTCCGAAGAAGACTGTACCTGACTCAAATCTCTCGGATAGTACTCGGCAGGTTGAAACTATCAATTTCAGATACAGCCTTCCATTTGACGAAATTTATCCCCAGTCCAAATGGGCTTAAATTCATGTGGCAATCATTGGAGTATCCCAACAATGCAAAATAGGCCGCATAAGGCAGCTCTGGTTGTCAGCTCGTGATATCCCTATACTAGCGCTTCTGTGTACCCATGAAAGTTTCTGATCCTGTATTGATTCTATTTCTCATGTACATACATCGAACATAGCCTTTTTCCGTGTTATGCATTGTATGGACATACAAGCCATATGCAAAATGAGACACCACTTTCTCATTTCTAACACAACCACTATTAGTCTAGTTAGAACTTGGTAGTTAGTATTAGGGGATGTAGTCTGTAGAAGATCAAATTGCCCCACTAGGTTTCGCACTGTGCGCATAAAAATATGGTTACAATAGGTTACAATATGATTAGATAGGTGAGTCCGGCCCCTTGTGTCTTATCGTCACCCTCGAGATTGTAAAATCGGTTATATGTATTTAACTTTGCGATAATTTTTTGCACCCAAATTGCGAGTGGCTTATTTTTTTGTGCTGCGCCAAGCATTTGACGGCTTAGCTAGATGTAGCCTCAATCAGAAATGCGGCGATTGGACCATACAGGCTACAAGTACTTGCATATCGGCTTTTTTTATCAACATCACAGTGGGCTACGAAAAATACAATCGGGATCTTTTTTATTATGCATACTTTTCCAGACTAGCTAGAACCGCTAACCACTAACTTCTGTAAGTGACCCATGAAAACTTGTAAAGACACATCATCTGTTAACACAATGGCTCCATTGTTAGTAACAAAGTCGGAACTGTTGTATGTTGTGGAAGGATTCAACTTCGAATACAAGAATCTTGCTTGTGATCCTCCTTCTTCGGTATCAATGAATCTTGGTAGTGGGTAACGATCAACCAATAATTCGGCGGCCTCTTGTTTTGGTTCTTCCAAAAGGGTCTTGAAGCTTTCGTACTCTGGTTGGTCCTGGTAGCCTGCCTTTCTCCATTGAGCAATGGTCTTACCGTGGAAAATCAATATATGGAAAAAGGTATCCAACAATAAAACTCTGTCGTCCTTGATGGAAACAGAATCAAGCAAAACAGGCTCCGGTTCGCTGTCCAAAGAGAACGATGTCAAGGTTGGCTGGATCATAATCAAAGAGTTGTTGGTGTCTTCACTCAACAACACGTGTCTGTAGAATGCTGTTTCATCAGGAGAGTTATTGAAAACTTGCAAGAACTGCGATCTTCTCAAGTAGTAAATGAACTGAGGATATAACTGGAACTGGGGTCCGAGTCTAAACGATTCGTCCTGGTCCTTCCTGTAGTCAGCGAATTTCTGACACAATCTGATCAACATTCTGTCGATCCATCTCAACACATCTGCTCCGTCGTCTTGCTCGGACTTGAATAATGTGACTCTGGCCATCAACACAGCAGCGGCTTCTTGGTCGAACGAGTTGGTAAGCGTTTGCTCGTCACTGGTCAAGAAATTGGAGATTGTGCTTACTCTAATTCTGTAGGTACCCGAAGAGTGTTGGTAGTGGGTGATAAATTGGATGTAACTTTGGGAGTTTTGAGGCAAGGGCTGGGTGTTCACCACGTCGAAGAAGACTCCGTAGGTGTGTTGGGGCGAAATAGAGCACAACTTATACTGCGAAGTTCCGCCAATACCCAACTCGTTTTCGGAGACATTTGCACTCTTGACCCCGGCGGAAGACGCATGGCCAATAACACCGCTGATCTTCAATTCACGCGACGTTTTGATGTCAAAAGTACCGTTGAAGCCCATCAACAAGTAGCCCTCGCTGTCCTTGTTGAACAATCTCAAGAACGATTGTTTGAAGATCGAAGTTGTGAATGCATCGGACAACAAAAGCGTACCGCCCGTTTGGTTGCACAAGTTTTTCATTTCCAACACACCTATCTGATCCAAGCAACCACCCAAAATATCGATGGTGTGGGAGTTTTTGACTGCTTTGGATGCAATAGAGTCGTAAAACTTGATGGCTTTTTTGTAGTGCTTGGCATTATCCTTGTCGATGTCTGAGTGAGATCTAATTGGTTCTTTTAATTGAGGACCCACAATCATACCGGGGTTCAAAGTACCCGGTCCAGCAGTGAACAACATGATTCTGGCACCGTAGCCAGCGTACGTCAAGCCCAATAAGCTCGAAGCCACGGCCAATGCAGAACCAGTGGATCTTAAAGGTCTGTCGTCCTTGGCCACAGTCCATGGGTCTTTAGCCAAGTTTTCTAACAAAGAAGTTAACTGAAATTCTACGTCTTCAACTGGCAAGAAGAAACGAGTCAAGGAGTTGGAAAACTGCGGTGGCTGGCCCTGAGGACTAGAGATCGGTCTGTGCAACATTTCACTGATTTGCTTATCGGTATATTCTTTGTCGCCTCTAAAAATGTACGATCTGTTGATTTTTTCGGAGCCCAAATCGTGGACTTGAACTAAAGCACCGTAGGTGATCAAACCAACCAAAGCATTGGGAGGCAATAAACTGAGAGAAATCACCAACGTCTCTTTCAAGGCCCTCAAGTTGTCTTCATCCTGGCACAAGTCAATGGTGAAAAGGAAGATCGGTGGGTTTTGTACTGGTCTGGCAGTAATATACTCAATGGTAGAACTGGAAGGTTGAAGTTCTAATGGCAAGTTTTCTTGGGTAATGCCCTGGTAGTGGACGGGCAATGGGTTTCTATAAACACACAAGGGACAATGCCAGAAACCACTAGGGTCAATAGTACAGTATGGATTGAACACGGCTTTACAGTTCTGGTTGGAGCAGAAAATCGGGTCATAATTGGCGATAGGCAAGTCCTCTCTGAATTTCAACGGCGTGTACAAAGCACCGGTGGGGACTACGATCTTGCCCGCTTCGACTTTGGTGGATGGGAATGCATTCCACGAAAAGCGGACCCCGTTAATGTCTTCGGCTTCTTCGAAATTCATCCTGTGATTGGAATCTGCTTGTTATTCCTTGTCGACAACGATGATTCAGGTGGATTTCGTCAATTGTTTTCGCAAAAGGACAACTCAGCGTTGTGCACGTGATGCGATAAATTAAACGTGTAGAAAGAGCAGAGAGTGGGGTGAGGTAGTGACTAGGAGAGACTGATAGAGACTAGCAAAGAGGTCCGGCCTACAAAAAGGGAGGGTAGTGATAGCGTGCCATTGTATTCAATTAAGAATGAGTGTTTTTGAATCTTATTATCAGGGCTTTTGATTCATGTGTTAAAGGTGTACCAGAGCGCGTCTTTTTTTTTGCGAATAATCAGTTCCACCAACAGCTGGATCAAAGAAAATATTAAAAAAATATCGCTAGTTAAAGACAAACTATCAGTCAGGGTATCAAGTTGTGCCATTGATAAATCGAACGTTGACGATAAATACCTTTACAGGTCACTCTTATGTGAAAGAAATTATTTTGTGAATCCACTTTAGCACCATCTGAGCTTCAAGGAAACATCCTATGAAGTCATTTGTTTCAATTGATAACGAAGTCATTTCTTTCAGCTTAGAAAGAGAAGTAATACAGTGTGGTGGGTTTATGGTGAGAGTAAAGTTGTATTTAATTGAATATACATAACCCGCTACTTTTAGTAATAGCAAGAAGATATTGACTGAGTATTTGGCTGCAAATACAAATCAACTGAGCCAAATATTAACACCCTTTTTTCAACTAGATAATGGTGCTAATCACCGACGAGTCCGGTATCTCCATATCGTACTCACCATGTGTATCGTGACCGATCACGATTTCCATCAGCAAATCCGAGATAGTTTAGTGGCTAGAATCCCCGCTTGTCGCGCGGGGGACCGGGGTTCAATTCCCCGTCTCGGAGCTTCTTTTTTTAATTTCTGTTTTCTCCGCGAAAAGATTATGGTCACAACAATCCATTTTTTTCTACTTGTAGCATTATTTCGTAACCCCTTCTCCACATCGGCGTCGAGCCAAGATTGTTCATGCATTGGACTTGGCTAATTTGGGCCGAGATTGAAAAACCTAGAAAGGATCTACCCCCAGGCATGCTGGGACATCTTTTGCTCTGACCCGGAATACAGTCACTCTTGGCCGAGAGGACGTCCAGCAAGCATAAATTTCGCTTGTGGAGAAAGGAATATTCTTCATGTCCTAGCTGTATGGTAGTCTAAACCCCGCAAATTTCCAGCATTGTCTAATTCCCCCTCTGATCAGCACAATTAAGCTTTTGATACTCTTAACTCCGTTTTTTTTTTTTTCTCAAAATCTCTGTTTTTACACCATCAAGAGTATTCTCGAGCCATAAATCTTTTATTACGGCTACCTCACATTAAACCGAGCCGTACCACTCGTACATCATTTACACCTCAGCACCATAGTCAAACAAAAGCAATCATAATCTATGGAAATCGATGGGCTGGTCTTGAAATCTGGGAGTACGCTTTCTAAACTCGACCAGTTTTCCGATGAAATCCTGCAGTACCATCCAGAGTCGCTGACCAGAGCACACTTGAAGGTATTCAAGAACGGAAATGTGATGAAGGTTCAGAAGACCCGGCAGCGTAAAATCCTCAGCTGCGTATACTGCCACTCCAAAAAGATCAAGTGTTCTCGTAAATCGCCCATTTGTAACAACTGCGAAAAGACGGGCATCCAGTGCCAATACTTTGTCAACGAGCGTATAAGCAGAGGGGGCAAGAAAAAAGATACCGCCAAATCCGACCAGAAGTCCGACCAGAACAGCATATACGACCGCTCCAGCGCGACTATTACAAACGACCTTGCATTCGAAGAAAACACCGAGTCGAGCCATCTGGCAAGCGAAACAAACTTCAACAGATCAAGCCATCTGGCACCAAGCGAAACAAACTTGAATGGATCATCTCCATTATCCAAGAACACAACTGAAAGATTGGATGTGGCATCCAGCGAAAACGGGTCTTTTTCGTCGCTGTCCGCTGAAGAAATTTCTCCTGCCCTGGTGGTGATAGAAAATGCGGGCAATCCAAACATATATATGAACTCAAACACCAATCTGACCGATATAGCTGTGTTGACAGAAACTGGCCCCTTTGACAAATTTGATCCTTTTTCAAGTGTTCCTTCTCCGTCTAGTATACTTCAAACCCCTATCATGAATGTGGCATCCAACAATATAACCAATAACTTCTTCAACGGAACCCTGAAATCTCAGGAGAAGAAAATCGAAGAGCCAGCATTTAACTTGAGCTCCTTCACGTACAAGAGTGAGAATCTGTCGATAAAAAAGAAAATATCGACAGCGTACCTCAACACTCTCAGATCTTCTTCCAACACCTCCAACGCATCGAACTCCAATAATACAAACGATGCAGACAACTCCAAACTGTACTTCCTGACGCTCAATAACCCACTCAGTGCCTTTTCCTCCAATCCTGCAACCGTCGTAAATTACTTATTTGGAACAAATACGAGCTATGGCAATTCCAATTTGATCGACGAGTTGAAGGAGCACTTGCCTAAATCGAAAGAAAGAAGTTATGAGCTTGTGGACCGTTACATCAATTCAGTACACCTCTTATTACCCATATTGGTCAATCTAGAGGACTTTTTACGGTCCCATCACTTGTATTGGAGATCGCAATCAGCGCACACTTCTGAAGATCGAGCAGAATACTCTGAAAATTCTACATCTTCCAGGTCATCCGTTTCCACATTTTCGGGCCATGAATCGGAACTAGACTATCTTCAATTCTTCACCCTTTATTTCCCTGTATTGTATGCATCAACCATCTCGGAGTTTGAAGAATACGATAATTTACTTTTGAATCAGGACATAAGTAGGTATTTGAAGGGGTTCAACAAAATATGTCAGTACTACAATTATCCCCATGGCTTGAGAACAATTCCCCTTTTGCTCGGAAACGTTATCATACAATCGACCTCTCCCAATCCTTCAGCAATGGAAATGTCTCAGATTATCAGATATGCAAAGTTGCTACAATTGCATAAAGATCCCGTGCTTACTCTTGGAATCAACAACTGGCAAGTGATCAAGTTCAGAAGACTTCTATGGTGGACGATATTTGGCTTGGATGCTTTGACGTCTCACAACTTTTGCTTGGCTCCCCACTGTAGAATTGATAATTTCAATGTGCTTTTTCCCGATGATGAAGAACCTACCGAAGATCAGTTCAATGAAAAGAAGCTCAATATCGGTATTTTGTCCATCAACATTAAATTCAGGTTTGATAGAATACTAAGTGAATTGGTTTACTACATGCATAATGGATTATCCAACGAGATATCTCCAGAAAACATCCAGAAGATTAAGCTGATGATCGTTGAGTTGGCGACATTTATCGACGACTCCATCACTAGAATCGACCATCATTCTATCATTAACCCTCCATCATCTATTCAAGAAACCAATTTACTCAATTTTATCAAAAACCATTCGTGGACGTACGCTGATAGAGCATTAATGATATTACAAAAAATCATCTTGATGAATGAATCGGTCAGCTCTGCGTTGAAGATATCAAGGCCACACAATCCTGAGTCGGCACTCCAATCAAGTCAATCTATCAGTCAATCTGTTAGTCAATCTATTAGTCAATCTATGAAGACAGTCGACAACCTTTCCTTAAGTCAATATGAAGATACTTTCGGGCATATAAGGGAGATAAATATCATTGAGAATCTCAACAACTCGTCGATATCATCATTGAAATTTAATCAATTCGACAACTTTTGCTATGAAGATATTCAGACGAATTTGATTCCGTCAGTTCTACACAATTTGAATGATTTTTTGAAGTACAATGACTTCATCAAGCTCGGTAAATTCAACTGGTATATCAAAAGAACCATTCCTTTGGATTCCATCATATTGATGTTGATTATCATATGCGTCAAATTCAAATACGATTTCATGACATTGAGCGAATTGTGCATCTATACCAAACTCATCAACAAAGCACTATTCATTATCAACAGAAAATGGTTCAAAAACGAAAAATATAAGAGAATGCTCAGCTTGACTGGAATGACTTGGGAATTTATACTAAAGAGGTACAACATTGTGAATTTGATCAGTCAATTCATCGAAAAGAATGGCATCAAGGACTCTAGTGGAAACTTTGAGTATTTTGAGTACCAGATGACCAACTGCGTGAATTTGAATGAATTGTTTAATCCGATGACTGTTCCTCAACCAATTATACCTCATCGTAATAACAATCATCGTCAAGACCAGGACATTGGAAACGATGATATAATCGATTCATTGAATCAAGTCAACAATCAGTTAGCGGTTAACTCTCCATTGACTTTGGAAACAAAGACTGAATTGGCAAGATTGAATGAAAAGATCCAATATGATTTACGTAACAACCATGTTGATGTGAATGATTACTGTGACTTCTACAGCAGTAACGAGAACATTCTATTCGGCTTGATGTCATACATACATGCCCAATAGTCATTCATTACGAACTTTCTCCCTATTTATATATGTATCAGCATTTACATAGCTAGCTAGCTAAACTTTGTATTTCTCGGTTATTACGGTAGCACCCTTCGTCGTAGACTATTTTTCACTAATAAGACCATTTTCTAAACGAAAGAACATCCTATTAAAATCAAGTGTTCATTGAAAAAGCACTTAGCCATTTCATTTGAGGCATCTAGCAACCACCAATGTATACCTTAAGGGAGCTGGTCGAAATCTGGATTGACAAACTAGAAATGTCCAAGATAATGAAAGTTTAACTGGCAGCTTTCCATTCGAGTATTTTGTAATCATAAGAAACACAAGGAAGAGCCTGGCTAGCTCAATGGCTAGAGCGTGTGACTTTTAAATCTAATGGTTTGAAGGTATCACAAGGCTGCGGGTTCGACTCCCGCGTCGGGCTTTTTTTTGTCGTAATCTTTTGGAATCTTGAATTCAGTTATGACTGAGGTAAGTGCAGAACGTAGTTGAAGTGGTGCCCCAGTATAATGGCCTCTCCATTGTATTAGTGGGCATAAATTAAAGCAGGAAATATGTAATATGTTATAGGTTTTGAAACTTGGATCGAAAATATTCATAGCGCGCCTAATTTCCCAAAATATTATTGCGGTATTTGGATTGATGGTGCGGAATGTATACGTTTTTATTGAAGGTAAGAGACTTTGAACTACTATAAAATATCTATCGAGCGTACGACCAGAAAGCTCTCTAGAGATAAAATAATTTTTTTGTAGCCAAAATTGAGATCAGAGAATGGGCCACAAAATAATCACTATATATTTGCAATTGCGCTGGCTCGATAGAACCTTGTTAGCCTGGCCATTTGAAATTTGCAAGAATTTTAAACTGTCGGTTATTTAGGTAGTCCAAAGGTGTCTGAGATGAAATAAGACACGATGAAGGAATAACGACTCAGCACTTTATTGACTACAGTCGGTAATCACAAAACTCCAGTTTCCAAATTTTGTAAAGTGGACTGCGTGGCCAAGTTGGCTAAGGCGTAAGACTGTTAATCTTAAGATCGTGAGTTCGACCCTCACCGCGGTCGCTTATTTTTTTCGAAATATTTTTTATCCGCCCTATTCTGCACGAGGTGACTGATACTTCGAGTTCGGGTCTGTTCGATTAACGTCAATGACACGGTCACCCGAATGTATTTATAAACTATATTCAAGGCGTACTGTATTTCCGGTACTTCACTAAACATCCACACTAAGCTTATTAAAAGGCACTGGTCATTTTCAAACTGGTGCGCATTCTCGCAATACTACGGTGATGAGTAACATCTAGATACTTTCCGGACGCCTGGCTGCTCCCGACTGCCCTACGTAGCTACTCTGATGAGCATTGCTTGGTCTACAAGACAAAAGCGCTGAAGATAGTCTTTTCTTACAATAGGATCGTTACTTATGTAATTTTCATATTACACTTATATACATGATACTGTAGCCTGACATATACTGAGAGAAACTTAGGCTCTCTTCATTTCCTTCAATGGTTCGACTACCAATTTGTCAAAAGTGAACATCTGAGACACAGCTGTCATTCTATGCAATTGTGCCGAGTCTAAAATCCCCTGTTCGTATAGTTGGGTGATCTTCTCCTGATCCTTCAAATCCCGGTTTGCTCTGAACCCATGTATGACTTTTCTTTTAGCAAACTCTCTGAAGTTGTAGTTGTCGAACTTATATGCCTTGCTGAGAAGCTGCTTGTACAAGCTTAATACCTCTTTCTGTGTAGCCATGATAGTTGTCTCTTCTTCCTTCCACCGCTCGCCACCTCGCTTTGATATCAAAGTCTCGCTTACGTAATTATTTCTCACTACACAGGTCTACTTAGGAATTGAACTAAAACACCACCTGAATCTATTTTTCGGGTTCCTCTTCGGCTACCTTGTTCACAAAGGCCTCGATGTCGGCGTCTCTGACCTTGGACTTTTTCTTGGACTTTTTTGCCGTGGCATCGGCCATCATCTCTTCAAACACACGGGCCTCTTCTTCCTCTTCAGGCGTTCTCTGGACCAAAAGCATCTGCTTACCGATGTATAACACGGCCTCTGCACGTGCCAAACGGTCTTTTTTGCTCAAGGACTTGTCGTTTAATACCTTGTCACATACTTTGTTCAACACACCTGTAACTTCGAACTTGGTCGAAGCCCACGCCGTGGCCAAAAACTTTCCTGTCACCAATCTTTCCATTTCTGCCTGTCTATATCTCTCTGCCTCCGGAATCTCTACACCCGCTTCCATGGCCTGTTTCAACGCCTCTTGTTCTCTGACCATCTCCTCCACCGAAGTCTGGGCATCTAAAGCAGTTTTAATGATAGAATATCCGTTCTTCACCGTCCCACTCTTGGTCTTGACACTGCTGAAGATCTTTGAAACTCCAAATGTCTTTGATGAGTTGATGGTGGCATGTGCTTGACTGGTATAAATCTTACCGATTAAGTGCAACAATTGAATGCCAAAACTCTCAATCTTCAAATCTTCGAATTCCACTTGCAACTTTTTGGTGAACAGCTCAATTGCTGAAGCATTGCCTGCAGCAGCACGGAAACTCTCGATTTTACTAATAAGGTTCTTACTCAACTCGTTCACACGTTCTTGCTTGGCTTGCTTGGCTTCTTCATGCAAGCGAAGTATTTCCTCACGCTGCTCTCGAGTCATCTTTTGCTTCTTTTTCTTTTGGATTTGCTCACTAGTCAATTCAGTGGGTTTGCTGGCTTGGTTGGAAGTGTTGGGGTCGTTGGTTGCAACTTGCAGGGAGGTGGTTTCGGAAGCTGCGGATTCTGGTTTTTCCGCTACATTCTCTTCATCCTCGTCTCCTAACACCTCTGCAGTTTGCGATACTTCTTTGAGCATGGAAAGCTCTCCAATCCAGTCCTTGAAGGCAGCACCTCCGAAGATCTGGCTGAAAAACTCAGAGGGGTCGATATCGGCTGCAGCTTCAGCAGCAGTACGGTCGTTCTTCATTCCCTCAACTCCCAATTCATCGTACAATGCTCTGGTATCTTTGTTCTGAAGAATCCCATATGCTTCGCCTAACTCTTGGAACTTCTCTGCTGCCTTGGGATCATTGCCATTCTTGTCGGGATGGAGCTTTATGGCTTGTTTACGGTACGCCTTCTTCAACTCCGTCTCATTGGCTGTCGGCTGCACTCCTAAAATGTCATAATATGTTGTGTCTTTGACCATTTTGTTGTTGTTCTAATGATATCTTCTTATCACGCCTAAAAATAGTGATATATTTGGGTAGTGTCCACACCAGTTTTATACCACTAGACAACTGGTGATGTTACACGATATGCAGTGGTCTAGTACTCTACGTTGAGTTCTGATACTTTTTATCGTCTATTAATTCTATCTGCTACTAATATGCCAAAGTTTATTGGTTCTCCTTAAGACTAATTCTTCCAGAGTATGCTAGGTTGTTTTGATGCTTTGGCTGCAATTAGAAAGAGAATGCAATACTTTCCAAGTCGGGAACAACAAGGACAGTTTCCAACCCATTGACCACGTCTGTGTCCATGAAAAAGTTCTTTCCGGTGTCTGATGCCAAACACTTTACCAAAACCTTAGGAAGTAACAACTTGCCTACATTTAATGGGATAAGTATGAGGTTCAACTCCGAGGTCTTTTGATGCTCATCGACTGAAAATGTATGCTTCTTGAACCCGGAAATGAGCCAGTTGTCATCACTGTGAAGCGTGAGTTGAAAATGGACCAATCCACCTTCACTCACCTCTTTACTTTCTTCAGTCTTTTCTTCTTTACTTTCCTCTTCTGTTTCTTCGATAAACCACTTGGTAATGGTTTCAATGTTAAGCTTAAATTCTATTGGTTCTCCCACCAAATACTTTATCTTCTTCTCATAGTCAAACCGCACCACTTGCAAGTATTTCAAGCTCGAAATAGGTACGGTGATGAACAATTGGTTGGAGGTCTTTTGGACTGCTGCATAGGGTTCTATGCTTTGATCTTGTAGCATTTCCGTAAAGACCTCCATCAATGTGATCTGGTCCTTGCGTAGCTCCACAAAGTTTCTCACTATTCTTTCACACACCAATTTGATTTCCGCTGCATTGACTACTCTGATGAACAGGTTGATGGCATAGTTGTTCAAGTCAAACTCAAACAATTGCATGACTGTAGAGTCTAGAAGGAACCAATAGTTCAAGAGCGAGTGCTTTCTCAAACGCAGCTTGACTAAGTTCTCATAGTGACTATAGCATTCGCATCTGAGGTTAGAGTACTCTATCTTAAGGTCTAAATTATCATTGGGTCCAATACGATATCCACTTTTGGGAACAATTTTGTAGAAGATGGAAGCTGGTTGTTCGCCAAAAGCAACCAATCCGGATTTTAACGGCAATCTCGGCTGGATAATCTCGTAATTGGTATTGGAAGTGGTCAATTCGTTAGAAAGTAAACGGATGGGTGATTTGGGGCTAGACGTACCGATCTGAAACTTGGAGTATATATAGTTGGTTTTGAATATATCCTGTACTGATACTGAGATCCTGAGAGTTGTATCAACCTCTCCATTAACGATATGAGTAAACGTCTGGCCATTTTCGTAGGAGTACTCGATTTTGGTTCGAATGTTAACGAGCTTATTCTCGCTTAAATAAGTATAAGGAACCAATATCTCGTGAGAAGCCAAGGCTTTGATACTGCCTATCGTCACCTTCTCGTTCTTTATTTTCAAGCCTTTGTTACTGGAACTTTGTTCGATAACGACATTTTTGATATCTTGCTGGCCGTTATATATGGTCAAAACCAAATCGGTGGCTCCGAGCTTTAGTGACAAAGCCTGCTCGACTTTGATGTGGAAATTGGAAAGGTTGGGGTAGAAAGGAATAACTGATCCACTGGTTGGTCTACTGGGATCAGGTGGGTAATACGGTACCATCAAGTCACTGGTATCGACTTCGTTGTGGGCATGGCCATCTTCGTATTGGATAACTGTGACGTCACCACCATCCTGTACTCCCCAGTCTCCGTTGAATCTATCAAAGGACTGAGAAAATGTGACAATTTTATTGAGATGTATGGATATTTTTATAGGCACGAAATTTCCCAAGACAAATTTGCTAGACTTCAATCTGATCTTGTGAGTCTTGCTTGCGTAGATCTTGACATTTGATGTGGAAAACTTGACATCGCTATAAGGAATATAGAGAATATTGTGAGATTGTGGGTCATTGGCCTTCACTTCCGCCAAGTCCAACTCAATTCTCTCAAATTCAAACTCAATTCCAAATAGATTTATGAGTTCAATTTCAATGTCGTAATGGTCTGACTTGTCATTTTCATCGTTTTTGATGAACGGCGATATGGTATAGCTGAATACTTCATTTATGGGAAACTCCAATTTTTCAGACAAATGCAGTGAGTGTTTCTGGATTTTCGAGTATAATTCAAGCACCTGCTCCTTTTTCTTGATCAGTCTATAACTGTTGATATCGATACCTACTTGGCTCTTCTTATTATTGATCAAGCTTGAAAAGAGTTTGAGGCATGTGGTTAAGATTAACTTATGATCGTCAGACTTGAGCTTTTCGATACAATCCAAGTATATCTCAAGCAAGACCCCACCCATGAAGTTCCAACCATTCAAAATAAAAAAATCATAGGAATCTTGTAGAATGTTCAACGACTCCTGCAATTTCCCTTTTTGATAGCTGAGAAGGGCAAGATCTATACTTAGAATGTCAATGGTTTTGGATCTGTTGCACGAAACAAATTGCTGAATGATATCCTCAGTAAGCTCCTCAAAAGTAGAAAAGTACGCCTCTTCTGACTTTAGTGACTCCATGAGCGGAGCATATTTCACGGTGGGTTTTGAATTGTCATTTTCATTCTCATTCAACAGTACCTCGTCTAGAATGCAATTGAATCCGCTAAGAGTGTACCCGCAACTCCTGGCGATCTTCATAAGTTTAGACCGCTTGAACAACTTGAGTTCGCCCTGAAACTCCAATATCTCGTTTAATTGGTATGGTGTATCGCTTTTCTCGTTGTTCATGTTGTTGATCTCAATGAGTCTATGGCATATGGGCAAATCAAGGTAAGTATCGATAAGCGAGAAGATGAATTCTCCAAGATCCGACTCCACAAAGGTGTTAGACAAGTCATTCAAGAAGTATATGAGTTTCTGGTACAAGTTGGATATGTAGATAGCCGAGATCGAGATGGTGTTGGCGAAATTTGCTAAGAATTGGAGCAAGATGGATTGGTTAATGAAGATAAGACACTTCATTCCAAAGAGGTTGATTGAGCTTTCCGATAGTAATACGGACTTGATGTGGTATATAAGAGCTGGAGACTCGAAGCTGGGCCCATATGTGGATTTGTCGTAATGCTGAGAATAATTGATGATATCGTTGGGAATGGCCATTGAAAAGTTTTCTCTCTGGGTCAGCCAAAGACGGTCGAGATCCTTGTATAATTCGTTGTAGACATTCAATGAATCCTGTAGTATTCTCATGTCATTGAACAAATCAGCGTAACGTAACTTCGTGATAAATGTATCCAAGTTTTTGGAAGAAGGACCCAACAATTGGTCGCTAAACTCCTGGTACTTGTTGTCAAACGTTGTGAGTAGCAAGGATTTGATCAAGCTGATGAGTTCGTTATAAGATTCAAGTCTATCGAGGTTTGACTCTTTGGTCTCCTTGAGTTTGAAACACCGCTCGACATCTGTAAATTCGTTGATCCACCACCCGTCCAAGCCCAAAGCCTTGAGTTCTTTGCCGTCTACCCCAAAATCATGCTTCAATTTGTCGAATGTAGAAGTTTTAATGATGGTTGACTGCTTGTCTTTGCTGGTAGCAGGAACAAAGAGAATGATCATCCACTCCAGGTTGGAAGGAAGAACCAAGTTCTTGAGCCATTCTTTGATCAAAGGCCTTACCTGAGATCTATACTTCTCAATGGTTTCAAACTTGACGAACATCAAGCGTGAGTATATGTTCGGAGTTTTGTAGGCTATCAAGGCAGCGGGGAATTTGGGAGGTGAAGAAGAATCAGTTGCAGAATCAGGTGTAGGATGGGCTTGTGACAAGCGATTGGGGTTTTTGGGCACCTCTTCTACCAATTTTACTGGCAATAACGGTATGGACTTGACTGGTTTGGTGGCATGGTATTTCCAGTGGAGATTTGTCAAGGGAAACTTGGACTCGAGATCCTTTTGAATCAAGGGATATATGTTGAATGGATCATAGTATCCAATACCAATGGGGTTTCTCAAGTTTAGTTCATCCACTTTCATATCATCGATAGTGTTTACTCGACTATTTTCAAGAGTGATATTAATTTTTCGAGATCACCAACGCGATTTCCTAGAAAATATTAGCAGTGAAGGGCGTTGATGGGAAATTCAAAAGCTACAGAAACAAGAGTGAGAATTACCGGGAGCAGGGAATTTGAATGAAGCACAGAATGTACATTGTGATCTGCAACTGCAAGAGCTGTTTTTTGTTAAGTTGTGAGTCCAGGAGGGGGACTGGTCGACACAAGAAGTACTTAGACTGACCCATACCACAGTAAAAAGCGAGATCAGATTAGAGTGGCTTTCGAAAAAGTTCGCGCGCAACGCATTATGGCTGAGTATATAGGTTTTCTATACAGGGGAATTTATGGAAAATCTTTAAACGAGCTTGACTTATTGATAATCACACGAGCATGTATGTCTTATTGTACTGCTGGCATGTGGTAAAAAGATGCAAAAAGAAAGCTCCGAGACGGGGAATTGAACCCCGGTCCCCCGCGCGACAAGCGGGGATTCTAGCCACTAAACTATCTCGGAAGATTTGTTGAAAACGAAAATTGGAGCTTATTTATACTTTGACGTATGACCTGGTCTAAAATAGCTGCAAATTTCAACCACTATATGTAATCCTTCAGAAAGTCACCTCTTAACTCAGAAACACGTAGCAAAACCGACCAAAACTCCTGAGCTAATCTGTGAAGAAACGTTCGCGGGTCGCCTCGAAAGATTGCCTCAACACCTATTGAACATCCGGGCACCAACTAAAGTCATTGTCATTAAATTATAGACAAGAGGTATATTGCAAGACTGATTCCTTCCAAATTTTTACTTAAAAATATGACCAAATAGGTATTTGTGAAAGGACGGTGAAGCTCGGTTTATTGATACCAGGATGTGTACCGACTCATGAAAAGAAGAGCACGAAAGAATAAAGACAACGGTTATAGAGCTAAATTAATCTAATTAAAATTTTAGCCAGAATAATTTAATTTATTAGTATTTGTACAGACAAGCTGTTGCTTGGGTCCGAAGTCCCCTTCGAAAGGTTCTTTCAAGTTACCGCGATCAATACCAACATTCTTTCTTTTACCTTGCTATAGTCCAATATTTGAAATTGACTGACCGCATTCTTACAATTGGTAAATTTGTTCCCTCCATTCAAAGCTTCTTGAACTTGCTATGCTTTCAATATTAGACTCTTCTGAATAATTCAGTGTATAAATTGAAAATTATTTTGCAACCCACTTATAATCTCAAACGTAAAAAAATCTCAAAAATTATAAAAAAATATTTTCGACATGAGGTAACTAGGGCAATATTCAAAGAAGGTAACGAATAAAGCTAAAGCCTTACACTACAAAAATAACACCTGAAATAGAGTAGAATACCACTCCAGAATGTATATATAAGGTCAACTTTTCTAAATATCCTCATTTTGTGTGGATTTGTTACCGTTGCTTAATAATTTAGTTCTATAGTCACGTTACAAAACAGGTTATGGCTTAATATTACTGGCTATCTAACGTTATCTGGAAAGATCTTGGCCCCTTCTTATATACTACCCTGGCATTCCAGTACTTTTTTTTTGCCCAAACACCTGTAGGAGACATTGCGTTTATTGAACTATAACAAGTGGCTCTGTGGCCGAGTGGTTAAGGCGATAGACTCAAGTTCTATTATCGTAAAGATGCACGCGTTCGAACCGCGTCGGAGTCATTATTTTTTTCTTTTTACCACATAGTGAATGTAATTTCTGGACTTTTCATTTTAGTTCCTTGTATAATCCGCATTCGAACAAGCACCAATTGCTATATCAATTTACTACAAGCCATTTTACTATACGGCTAGTTTACTATAATCTTGATTTCCTATAATGCTATTTTATTTTATAAAGCTGATCTATTGACCAAAGGCTTGGCTGAATTGAGAGTTACCACCAGCTTGTTGGTATTCAAGCATGAAGTCTTCCAAGATACCAAAGGCAGAAGAAACACCAACAATGGTGGCGATTCCTTTACCCAAACCACCAGCCAATTCACCGCCAACGGCGATGACGGCTAAAATGAAGGCTCCGCTGACGGCAGCCACAGGAATCACTCTGGATAATTCCTTGGTGATGGAAACATCTCTCTTACCGGTGATAGAAATGCCTTGTTCTTTGAACTGTTTAGAAATGTCTTTTGGAGAGCTGCCGGAAATGTAGCTCCATTTGTTGGCAAACCAAACACTCAATCCGACTACCAGTAAAGAGTAAATGGTAGATTTGATAGGAGAAAGCAAGGCAGCGCAGAGGGACGTGGAGTTGGTGAAGTAGTACAATACTCCGGATTTCAAGACCAAGTTGCTAGTGGCCAAGTCGTTGTTGAAGTTTCCAATCAATGATGTAACCACAGCCCACGCAGAGCTAGATTCAATGAAGTTTCTGTGGATAAGACTGACTACAAAGTAACCAACTAATTGCAAGTTGACAATAACGGTGTAGGCAAACAAGATTGGCAAGGCTCCAGTGTACAACAATCTGATTGGGTAGACATTGTTCATGCCTCTGACTTTGGTGGATCTGATGGGAATTTCGATTCTAAAGTTTTGTAAGCCAATGATAGCAACGATTGTCAAAAGCGAGATGTAGAATTGCGACAAGTTTGGCAATTGAAGTCTGGTGAAAGTGTTGATGATATTTGAGCTTAACTTGGAGAAGTCAAAAATAGACAAGCTTCTGACGAAGTTCAGCAAAGCACCGTAACTTTCGACTCTGTTGGAGTTGACCAATGGGAACATTTCCAAGCCGACCAAGTCTCTGACTAAATTGGTAGCGATTTGCAAAGTCAAGAAACACAAGACACCGCTACCGAAGGCATAGCCCTTGTCGAAAACATCAATAAGTAAAGTCAACAAGAAAGACCAGATGTTGATTTGGAGGAAAATCAAAGCGTAGGAACCAAATGGTTTTGAGTCGTGAAGTGGGTCGAATTTTTGGATGACATTGTCGTAGTAACCAGAAGCGATTAAACCAAAAGAGTAAACAATTGATAAAAAGATGGAGGTCAATTTTTGGCCCGATTGAAACAATTCACGATCGGATCTAAGGTTAAAGTTGATGTTGATCAATCTCAAGCCTGCGGCCAATTGCCAAAGGAACCCCGATGTTATGATGGGTAACAAGCCCAACTCGAGCAAGGTGGACTTTTCCATGGCAAATATGGATCTAAGACTGAAGAGCGGGTCGACAATCTTGAATTCGGCATTGGAAACAAGCCCGTAAAGTGGAATTTGTCCGAGAAGAAAGATTATACCACTTCCGACTGTGAAGATAACTCTTTCATCAAACGAGATTTTTTCATCGGGGAATTCAACTTCGGGTAAGATTGGCAAGAAAAATTTGATTAAATCAAGAAGGCGAACTGGGAGTTAGTAACGAAAGCATTATATCCAACACGTTGTACATACATCTACTCATCTTGACTGTACTATCACTAACCACTCTACCTAGAAAAATTTAACTGTCGCCGCCTGAATTTTTCATCGTAAATCGTCGACGCAGGTCACGTGGGGATCCCTGGCGCGGCGTCGTTTAGATAAGAACTGGTACATCAGTATTCAGCGAAGGTGCGGCGGTAGGATAGTGTACAGCGAAGGCGCACCAGCGCCGAAGCAACAGCTGGATACTCCTCATACGAGAAGGTGAGAATTACTAGAAATTGCTAGGCAAGAATGACCCAATCATCCTTGAGAAACGCATGAGATAATTAGAAAGTCAGAAGACTCTGGTACCAGTTGATAAACATGATAAACTCCAATGTATATTGTCCTTCTCGACTTAAAATTGTGCCGGTGTCTTGAGCATGGAGGTAGTTCTCTATTAGAGGAAGTACCTGGTTGTTCAAAAAAGGCCGGTGCTCACACCTTCGTTCTCCCTACTTTTGAGCACAAATTGTGGCGAATGGGCCAAAAATCTGGCTACGAAAACGGTGTTAAATGTCGTGACTAGAAAATAGAGCTTATGGCTTCTCTCAGTAACCTAATAAAAGCACTGTACCTATCAAGAGTCTATGCTGATTTTGATCATACTGGTGCTGTTCTCAACATCTCCATCCGCATAGGCACTGAACTGTTGGTAGTGTTACTACTCGCTCCTACACTCTGAAGCAGGGATGTCTCACAGATCGACCGATTTTAGTATATTATTTTTTGTCGCTGCGAAACAATAAAGTTACGTCATGTAGCCAGCTGACAAGTAAAGATTTCTGTAGGATATCGACTTTGAGCCAACTCTGAGAGTAGCTTGAGTATAGATTATTTACTCTTACGGGTTACTATCAATCATTATTATTACCTTCCTATATACCTTCCCATTAAATGTCATCCCGATATGAACTTCCGCCAAACCCAACGCCTCCACACATTACCAACGACGATCCTCCCGTAGTGTCTGAGAGTGAACCTGGTGCAACAAACGTATCCAATTTAGGACACCCCAAACCGACCAAGTACTCAGGACGCTTCATTTCGGCTATTGGCGATTGGGGCGGCACTTGGTGCTTGAGTCTGGAGAGTAAGAGTTGACGAAGCACCGAACCAGACTCGCCGGAAACAACCGGTTCATCTTTAGAGAGTATATAGTTCTTGATATCTATGAGTCTGTGGAATTTGCGGAACTTGTCGAGATCGTCTTGGTCAAAGTAGTTAAACAATTCGTCACCGTAAAATTGCTTCAACAACATGTGGTTTTTGCGCGATAATTCCTCGCTGGTGAACGAGTAGGTGTTGCTTTCCATCAAGTTCTCATCTAAGTTCCAGCTGGCGATGTTGTCATCCAAAAAGTGTTCCGAAGACACGTAGTTGGAATCGTACCAGCTGTTGATCTTGTTGGAGAGATTGCTTCCACTGTGGGAACGTCCTACAGGCACTTGACGCACCGAAGGGGCGATATCCTCTAGTTGCTGGATCTCGTCATCATCCTCTTCATCCTCTTCTTCTTCATCCTCGTCCTCCTCCTCTACTAGATTCGTATTCGTGGTGTTTGTAAGGGATAGTATATCCGACACGTTATTGCTGGGCACTTTCACAGGATTAAACAACACGTACAGTGACTGGTCATCTTCTTCGCCCTCCACAAATTCTAAATCCTCGTAATCGCTGAGAATACTACTTGTGGCGTCATAGTTGTCTCCGTTTTGTTTATTAAAGTAGGTGGATTTGTTGCTGTTGTGGTTTTGCAGCTTTTGGCGTTTGTTAATTCCGCCCTGCTGGACGCCTGGCGCCTTATATGAAACTGTTGTGTACTGTACGTTCGGAATAGTAGACATGGTGCTGATCCTCACGGAATATCGTAGAGATGGCAAACAGTATTATTATATACGCAAGTACGATCGAGAAAAAGAAAAGACCCCGATAAGGTCACGTGATTCAAAACAAGGAGGAAAACAGTGGCTGAGATACGGCGTAGGCGGCGGCAGTCACGGCAGAGGCCAAATTATGGAAGGCTCCAAGCTGCAACTGCATGGAATTGCGAACCATGTCTGAGTTGAGGCAAAAGGTGAATCTGGGCTCGGGCCCACCAAGTCCTTCGATCGATGGCTTTCAGGAACGAAGCCCCAACAAATATGCTGGATGACTCTCGTCCCCACTTGCGCGACTCACCATTTATGTTGCTAGCTCTACAAATTACTACAGAATTCTGGTTGCGTGTTAGGTGACGGGTGTCAAACGCGATCCATCGGTATTTGGGTCTCTAAATTAGTTAGTATTCCATTTTATAGTTAAGAAAGGGGCAGAATACCCCCTAACCATTGTTCTCTCAAGCCCCGGCGGACCTCACTAAGAAATACCACCACAAATTTTTTCGGGCTCCGTTCTCAGATAATGTGACATTGCTAAAAATCAGATAGGGGTGAAAGACTAATTTCAAATAATAAGTAACATCATTTACTAGTAATATATGATAAGTTGGTATCATCATCAAGCAAAGTCAATTATCCGATACTAGTACGAGAGTTAGTTGCCAACGAATCGGCATGTTGTCACTTACGCATTAGTTCTCGGCGACTCACCGTTCCACTGCCAGTTTACGCGGAATGGGTCACCTTTTTATAAAGCTATTTTCGCTCGTTGTCGGCGCACCGTTTCATTCGGGTCGATCGCCACGCGACCGGGTAACCGCGAGACCAGTATGCAGGCTTAGGGTTGAGGACGAAGTCTGAAATAACGCCAGTGAAGGCTACCTTGACAAATACCAGACAATCATAATGGCTGTTAAAGGATTAGGACAAATAGATAAGCAATACGATGGATCCAACTTGAGGGTCGGAATTCTCCATGCTAGATGGAACAAAACCATCATCGACGCCTTGGTCAACGGTGCCGTCAAGAGGTTGCAAGAATTGGGTGTTAAAGATATCGTGATAGAATCAGTACCTGGTTCATTCGAATTGCCTTACGGTACCAAATTGTTTGTTGAGAAGCAAAAGAGACTTGGCGAGCCATTGGATGCCGTTATTCCAATTGGTGTTTTGATTAAAGGATCCACCATGCACTTTGAATATATTTGTGATTCCGTCACTCACCAGATCATGAAGTCGAACTTTGAGTTGGGATTACCTGTGATTTTCGGAGTGTTGACTTGCTTGACTGACGAACAGGCCGAAGCCAGGGCTGGTCTAATTGAAGGTAAAATGCACAACCACGGTGAAGACTGGGGTGCTGCAGCCGTTGAAATGGCCCTCAAATTCAATTAGACTCTACAAGTTAATACATAAAGCTACATCCTATACCTGCATTGTATAACATATAGAAAGACAAGTTAATCGTACGGAAATTATAGCGTGCACCAGACAATTGTAAGATCTACTTGACGTCCAACCACATTGTGGGTAGATTTTTATTACTTGTAAGCACTTAAAGTGTTCTAATATGGAAGATTCTCAAGGAAAAAAAAGACGACCGCGGTGAGGGTCGAACTCACGATCTTAAGATTAACAGTCTTACGCCTTAGCCAACTTGGCCACGCAGTCGTTTTCGTTAAAAGCCTCGAATCCAGAAGAAGTATGTGGGAGACAACGAACCAACCACATTCAATGTTTCGATATTTTTTAGATTCGATGAAACGAATGTTAGAGCAAGATGGTTTTGGGGAGCCACGTAGTACGAGGCACGAGATGGCTCAGTACCAATTTTAAGCTTGATCCGCTGTATAAGTTCAAATGTGGACTAGAAATACATACCCAGCTCAAAACAAAGCAAAAGCTCTTCTCGTTATCGCCCACCAGCTTCAATCTGGAACCTAACTCCAAGGTCAGTTACTTTGACTGCGGATTGCCTGGAACACAGCCCAAACTCAACCCAGAGGCATTGTACCTTGCGCTCAGGACAGCGGTGGCATTGGATAGTGAGATACAGCCAAAGTCTTCGTTTGACCGCAAGCACTACTTCTACCCGGATCAACCGTTAGGGTACCAAATCACCCAGCATTATCATCCTATAGCTAAAGAAGGTCATTTAGAGCTCAATGGCGCGTTTGATGATATAGCTGAGGACTCTAAAATCATTAATATTGAACAGATACAAATTGAACAAGATACAGGCAAGACTACGTACGATGACTTTGGAAGCACCGTCAAGGTCGATCTCAACCGGAGCAACACTCCGTTAATAGAATTGGTCACCAAACCAGATTTCGAAGACTTGAGACAGGTAAGAGCTTTTGTTAAGAAATATCAATCTTTGGTCCGTCATTTGGATATTTGTTCGGGTGATTTAGAGACAGGTGCCATTAGGGTGGACGTAAATGTTAGTGTGAACAATCACCCCAGAGTGGAAATTAAAAACTTGGGGAGCCACGGCGAAATCCAAGATGCTATCAAGTATGAGTATACTCGTCAAAAGGACCTTTTGGCTAACAACCAAGAAATAGTTCAAGAAACTAGGGGCTGGAACGGCACAGAAACTGTTTCGCTCAGAGCCAAGGAAAACTCGGTAGACTACAGGTATTTCCCCGATTCCGAGTTGGCCAGTATTAACCTTGATCCCAGAATAGGCGAGCAGATCCGGTCTCGTTTACCTGAATTGCCCCAAGAAATATTGCAGAGATTAGTTGGTTCGACTTACAAGCTCGAGCTCAAGTACGCAAGGTTTTTGGTAGATAACAAGGATATATTGGGCTACTACAATGAGCTATTCGATGTGATAGTGGTCAAGAACAGCAAGCCAGTCAAACAAGTGAACAACTGGCTTTTCCACGAGTTCATAGGCTCATTCTCTAAGCTTGATAAGAGTCTAGACTTGACCATAATATCGCCAGCCCAGCTCGGAGAGCTTATAATACGAGTTGGAAACAACGAGTTATCATTAACGTCAGCCCGAATTTTGCTTTCTCAAATTATACAAAATCCCCACGAATTGGCATCGAACTCTATAGAACAGTTGATATCGGACTACGACCTTGCCAATCCTCAGGATCTTTCGCAGGCAGAGTTAGATGAAGCTGTTGAGGAAATATGCCAAGAGATCATCGAAAAGAATGCTGACGTCGTGGCCAAGATTCATAACGGCCAGAAAAACTCCCTCAAGTACTTGGTGGGACTCGGCATGAGAGAGACTCAGGGTAAAGTCAAAGCCGACCAGTTTTCCAAAACATTAACTAAATTACTCAAACTATAATTAATTGCGCCTAACTTGGAAATTGTACTCAATTCCCTCGTCAGGATAATTCGTCAAACTTTCGTTTCTGTTCGACTCATCTATTTCAACTGCCATCTCCAAATCTTCTAGTGTGCTGGGACTCCATGACTTTCCAGAAGTTTCGGCAATTTGAAATACTGACTTTTTGAGCGAAAGAGGTGAATCTCCCTTGTTGAACATCAAGTCGGCATACTCATAGTGTACCTCTCTCATGGTCGACAAATCAGTAGACTTAGATAACAGGGTACTTTGAGATGTACCTGACTGGTCAGTAGTTACTTTTACAGCGGTGTTGTTGAACCTGCTGGAGTCGTCTTTGGATCTAAGCCCGAAAAAGCTTCTGTACATATTTAGGGCATCCGACCCCAAGCCGAATACCAAAAACGTAATAAATGACAATCCGATATTGACAAACTTGTCATATAGCTGCTTCATTCCGAGGTCGTAGTAATAGATCTGACCTCTGTCACCGGTTGTGTCCAAGCCTTTGGCTCTCTGAATGAGCATGACATTGAAGACGAAGAAATATATAGATAATGGTAAAAGAGCCATGATGATTAAGACACAGAAAGTCAATAACCTGGCAAATCTTTTGACATCAAGTTTGGAATTTGTACATTTCAAAAGATCCTTGATGTCCTTTCTCTTTTGAATGTACGAAAAAATTGTCATGGAAGCAAACACCAAGGCCACAATCGACCAAAGAAGTGGCCATAGGTAGAGAAGAGGGATGGCTTTGGGCGACTGTTCGAATGTTAATATACACCCTTGGTATTTGACTAGCACATACCTGGAGCTTTGAATGAAGTAATTGAATGCCATGGTAAGTATTGGCGTGATCAAGCATATGCTTGATTCTATGGCAATTTTCTTGGGTGAATGGGATCGTAAGAAAGTGGAATTTCTAGCAGACAACACCATGTAGAGATTGATGGTTAAAGCGGCAATAGCGGTGACCTTGCCAGAAGATGCACCCACCTCGAGTTTTCCCATGAGATCGCAGTAACCCTCTCCGTTCCATTTTTGGTAAAAGTCTTCGCCATTCCAGATTATCACGTTCACAAAGGTTTTGATGTCCATCAACAATAGCCAAATGATTAAGCAAATAGGAGGTATGTTTCTACACCGACAGTGCCAAATCAAAGGTGGAATTAGACATAGAATAGCGAGAAAGGCAAATACTGCCACCGCTACGGCTCCAGACTCCATAATATTTGGGTGCAAAAAACTTTAAATTGAAAAATTGACTTGCGTCCTGAATATAGATGCGAAAACCAACATTCCAACAGATGTAAGGGACTTTTTATATAATGTAAGAAACTAAACCACTTATTGAATTACAATCGTGTGTGTAGTAGACCCTTTGACACACTCATTGGGAAATCGGCTGAAAGTTTCCTAATGCGGATTGCAAAGGAACCAATGCGACTGAAGGCTGCACGATTTTACCTGTAGATCAGATACGAGCCCATGAGTGGCACACACTAACTGCATAGCAGGGCTATGCACTGAAAAAATAATAGCCACGCATTTTCATCCTAGCCACTTGATGAGCCATCACCCGTGTGGAGCTGTAATGTACCCTGATATTGCTAAGAATTTTTCACTTAGAGTGAGAATTCGACATAATACACACGAAATATTTTGCGATCGGACTTGAATTTCCAGTTCGAGCATATTACTTGCATGTTATCAAGATCGAAGGGCAAACTATGCGGTCATGATACTTTCGATAACAAAGGGTTATTTGTATGCCACTACATACTAGTTGACTAGTGCACTGATGCATTGTACTTTTGCTTACATGAGTCAGGTGCTTTATGGAACCTAACGTTACACTTTATACTATACAAGTTTATTGACTAAAATCAACGTATTAAAAAATAGATAGATCAGATGATCTGGAACAAGAAAAAAAAATATGACAAGTGAGGTGAGAGGCTATTAAGCAATAACACTCTTCAAGACGGGGTCAGCACTGACAACGCCAGAGTACTTACCGTCTAAGTACTTCAATAATTCGATAACCTTATTCTTCAACTCGTCGTTGGCGAACTGCTTCATACTGTCGATGTTCTCTTCTCTACCCAAAGTAGATTCGTTAACCAACTTGATTCTCTCAGCTTCAGAGACAAACACCTTGGAGAAGATCTCAACAATCTTTTGAGTTTGAGAGATAACAACCTCGTTTTGGGATTCGTATAACTGTATGATTAATTTGAAGATTGGAGTATTCTCTTCGAAGCCGGTTTCCAAAGGCAAGTGGTTCAACAATGGCTCGAGAACGTGTTCTAAAGGAACAGCTTGTTGGTGCTTCAAGGCCAATCTAGCGGCACAACCAGCAGCGTTGGCAAATGATCTGTTGACAACATCCTTGGTTTCAGCATCATCCGAGTTGGCTTTTCTGTCGGCTTTGTTCAACAATTGGAATAACAACTGCAAGATAGTAGGATAAGTAGAAGAAAGATCCACAGTACTGTACTCAACAATCAAACCAATACCGTAGGCAGCGTTACCTTTAACTTCCAACGATTTGTCGTTAGAGGTCTTTTCGATGAAAACTTGTAACAATTCTTCACCGAATGGGTTGGCAGTCTTAAGGCCACCGACAATTTCGGCTAAAGCACCAGTGGAGCTGACTCTGATGCTCTTAGACTTGGATGAAAGGTTGGACAACATGATGTCCTTGAATGAAGTAAAGACCTTGGCAAAGTCACCTTCAAGGGCCAATGAGAGGTTGACCAAGACTTCCAAAGCTGATTCGTATAACAATGCATCGGTTTCTGATGAGTCTTGTTCTTCGTCAGCAGGACCTTCTTCGTCTTCGACTTGACATGGGTGTTCTTTCTTCAAGATGGTCATTAATTGCACACAAACCTTTTCCAAGGTGGTGGTGTCGTTGGCAGAGTCGACCAATGCGACGGAACCAATGGTGAAAATACTGTCAGCAATGCAGTCTAATATACAAGCAACCATTGATAATTCAAATTCTTCTTCCAACAAGTTGACAGCAATGTTTCTAACTTGTTGAATCAACAGTAAAATAGAATCTTCCACGTAGGGTTGTTGAGGAACACCCTTTGGAGCCTTAAAATCGTCACCGTATTGGGCCTTGAACATAGCCTTGGTGATCTTGAACAAAGTGCTCATGGCAGATTCTCTCATACCGTAAGAGTTTTCGATTTGGTCGCTCAAGGATTTGACAGATGCCTCGACGTATTTGGCGAATTCAGCACCGGTTCCGGAAGCCAATTCAGCCAAAGCGACAGCAGCGATTTCCTTTTCGATGGTGATACCGGTGTGGACGTTCAAACCGTTACCCAAGTCTTCGTCTTCGTCATCTTCGTTGAAGTCTTCAACATTGAAGGTGTATTCGTTTTGTTCGAGACATTTCAAGATTTGAGGCACGATTTGGTCCAAGAATCCAGCAAATTCTTTACCGTATACCTTAGCCATGTTGGAGATAAATGCAAATCCAGATTCTCTGATTCTTGAGTGTTCAGAATTCAAGGAAGTGTAGGCAGCTTCAACCAAAGGCTTGGCGTAAACCGAGAAGGATTCGGAACCAACGGCTCTGGCCATGGTAGAAATGTTTTCGAAAGTCATGGCTCTCAATTCAATGTCGTCTTCAGTCAAACCTTCGGCCTTTTCTTCAATAGTGATGAATGGTTCCAAAAATTGAACGGAGTTGTTGAAGTAAGGGGTAAATGCTTTACCACTAGCAAAAGCAGTAGAACCAATGGCAGAAACAATGGCCGATCTGAGCGACGAAGTGTTAGCTTGTTGCAACATATGGAATAATTTGTTCATCAATGGCTCAATGTAGGCACCCATAGCTTCGTGGCTCATGAATTCAATCAAACCGTCCAAGGCGTAGGTAGCGTATTTGTAGACAACAACGGAGGTGGCAGAGTCAATGATATCTATGATCAATGGCAACAATTCTTGGTGGTGGATGGCCACGGCGTCTTGTAATTCAGAAGTCAATTGAGATAAGGTTCTTAAAGCAGCGACTCTAACAATGATTTCGGAGTCCTTCAAACCAACAACAATAGCGGGAATGATCTGGTCTACTCTGGAAGAGAAGTAGTCTGGGGCACCACTAGAGGCAACACCGATACTCAACAAACCACCTCTTCTTTCAAATTGGTTGGAGCTACCCAAGAATTTAGGTAACAACTCGAATAATGGGTTGATGACTTGAGAAGGAGGCAATTCGGCAGCCAACATAGCGACCAATCTCAAGGCCAAAGCAGAAGGCGAGCTTTCTTCGTTTTCGTTTTCTTCGTCGTCGTTTTCCAATTCAGCTTCAACATCGATTTCTTCAGAGGCGATCTGAATAGCAATTTGGGTGATTTGAGGACCCAATTTGTTAGAGGAGATCTTGGACTTTCTTAAAGATACACAAGAGATCAAGAACTGTAAACCGAATATTCTGAATTCTTCATCCAAAGAAGTGTTGGAGGCAATTTCAGCAATGATTTGGATCAAGTTGATCAAGTAGTCACCAACCAATTTGGTGTCTAAGAAGATCAAACTGTTGAAAACATTGAAAACATCTCTGGCCTTTTCGGAATCGTCTGCAAAAATGACTTCCTTCAACACTTCAACCATGTGAGGAATGGACTCTCTAAACTTAGAAGCCAATTGTGGGTTGATCTGGCTGTCTTCTTCGATAAATTGAGAGATAACGTCAAGAGCTAAAACAGCATTGACTCTGATGTCTCTGGAAGTTTTGTCGACCAACAAGTTGGAGAACAAGGTCAAGAAGTCGTTGACGTGAGGAGCCAAGGCTGGGATCTGCGTTTCAAGTAAGGTGTATAAGGTGTATGCAGCCATTTCCTTTGTTTGAGGGTTAGAATCGTTTACACCATTGACCAAAGTAGGTAAGAGATCAGGCCATTCGTTGTTTTCCAAATCGATTTCTCCAATGGCAGCGACAACTCTGGCAGACGAGTGTCTGATGAGTTTGGACTGTTGTTGGAATGTGTTGGAAAGCAAGTTTGCTCTGATAGAAGGCTTCTGGCTGGCGTCAACATTGTTCCAGTTGGTCAAAACCAACTTTCTGGCTTCAACCGAAGCTAATTGTTTCATCTCATCATCTTGTGCGCCTTGCAAGATTTGAAATAAGGCTGGCAATGCCAATGGGTTGGAGTAGAAATCCTTGGTCAAAGACTGGACAGCCTGTTTAATGACTGACGAGTCAGGCACTAAGGTCTTCCTTAAAGTTTCTTCCAACGAAGAAAGATATTGGTTATCCATTTTGGATGGCAGTAAAGATGTAAGTATAAAAAAAAATTGGCGTCAAATTGATTTGAAAAAAGCTTGAGATGATGTCACGTGGGTCGTGTATCAGACGATGAGACTGACGGAGAAATGAGAAATGGAGGCATAACCT
The DNA here is from genome assembly GCA_003706505.3 of Suhomyces pyralidae. Lineage (NCBI taxonomy): Eukaryota > Fungi > Ascomycota > Pichiomycetes > Serinales > Debaryomycetaceae > Suhomyces > Suhomyces pyralidae. The sequence goes on from PPLO03000014.1 coordinate 111,312, forward strand.
TCTAGAGTACATTGCCATGGCTTGGGTGTTGAAGAGCTATGGGCTGGAGGACTTACAAGATTGGGCAACGGGTCAATCTTCCCATCGCCTCCGTATATGCCTCTACTGTATTTGCAAAGCTTTAACTGATTCGCAGCCTAGCTGATTCGCAGCCTGATTCGCAGCCGTTAGTGCAATACCTAAGACAGCCTATCGAAGCTACAATTCTATCATCTCGTAATAAGCATGGTTACCTACTTCAATAATTTTGTGTATATTATTATCGTGTGGTACTGGCTTTATTTACATCAACTCGTTTATATTGGAAGGCATCTCTCGTATCTTGGTGGAATAATATTTTTCAAGCACCCGCAATTCTTTTTTGTCTTCCTTGGTCAACAAGTTGATGGCCACACCCTTTCTTCCAAACCGACCTGACCGTCCTATTCTGTGTATATAGTTTTCTTTGTCCAAGGGCAAGTCGTAGTTGATGACCAACGACACCTGCTGAACGTCAATACCTCTCGCCCAGACGTCTGTCGATATAAGCACTCGCGAATTTCCGATTCTAAAGTCATTCATCACCTCGTCTCTTTCGTCCTGCTTCATATCTCCATGCATAGATGCTACAGTAAAGTTCTGTTTTCTCATCTGATCAGTTAACCAGTTTACTTTGACCTTGGTGTTGCAAAAAATCACCGCTTGGGTGATGGTTAACGAGTCGTACAAGTCACACAACGTATCGAACTTCCAGTCTTCTTTGTCACATTGGATGTAAAACTGCTTGATTCCTTCCAATGTCACGTCCTCCCTTTTCACCAAAATTTTCACCGCATTATTGGTGAACTTGTTGGTCATTTCCAACACCTCTTTGGTCAAGGTAGCACTCACTACTACAATCTGTATACCAGCATACAAGGTCTTTAAAACTTCGAAGATGGCATCTTTGAACCCGTTGGTCAATAGTTCGTCGGCCTCGTCCAAAATCAAAAGCTTCAAGTTCTTGAGGTTGAGCGCTCTTCTCTTGACAAGATCAAGAATCCGCCCTGGGGTCCCACTAATGATTTGCTTCTTGGCACTTTTGAGGTTCTTGAGATCTTCGTTAAGGGAACTGCCTCCAATGCATCCATACGTTTGTATCTTCATGAATTGACCGAGCTGCTGTACGACCTTTTGAATTTGGAGAGCCAATTCTCGCGTGGGGGAAAGAATTAGTGCTTGGCAATCCTTGACCTTTGTATCCAAAACCTCCAACATTCCTATGGAAAACGTGGCTGTTTTTCCTGTTCCTGACTGTGCCTGTGCTATGGTATCCTTACCGGATATGATTTGCATGATGGCTCTTGATTGAATGGCCGATGGCTGCTCGAACCCATACTCGTAGATTCCTTTGAGTAATAAAGGGTTGAGGTTCATGCTTTCAAAAGTACTATGGACTTTCACTTTATCAGAGGTTTGGGTGAACTCCAACTCATCATCAAGCTCTCTATCGAACTCATCCATATTAAAGGAATCTTATAGCGATCTTATGTCTTCTCTATAATGCTCTCTTCATCTTTTCGCGATGCGATTTTTCGATGCCTGAAAATTCAGGCTCATCTGACAGATAAGGAGATCAGTTGCGTGAGCAAAGTCCTTGGTATATTGACTTTTCGTTTGTCGCCATGTCATCTGTTGTTGTTCTTATTGGCGGTGGACATGCTGCAGGCAAAAAGACTACAGCTCACTTGTTGAAACAAGAGATCGAATCAGCCCTAGTACAAGGCATATTAGTGGAGTTGATTGATATTGCCAAATACGAAGACAAAAGCACAATAGCCAAGCCTGACCTAGTGAATCCCCAAACCAGTGCCATTACTGTTAATAAAAACGATTACGCGCCATTGAAGCCTTCCAGATTCAACTTTGCCAAGCTCAAATCAGACATTACCGAAATGCTGAAACCCACAGGGGATAAGAAGCAGAGGATTTTTATTATTCACGGGTTATATGGGTTGTACGACAAAGAATTAAGAGAGATGAGTCAGATCAAAGTCTTTATTGACAGCGATCCAGATACAAGACTCATTCGCTGGATCAGAAGAGATATCATCAACTCCCCAAACCCAGTGGGCTTGGACGTTGTAGTGAATGCCTATTTGCATGGAGCACGGACTGAAATGAACGATTTCATATTTCCCACCAAGGAATTCGCTGATGTCATCATGCCTCGTGGTGCTGAATGCAACGCCGTCAAGTTGATATTCGATGGAATATTGGCCCATTTGAAAGACAAACACTTGATTCATCCAGACAGAATGATTAAGACCGGCCATCTTAGACCTACTAATCTCAACACCGAGAAGTTCGATGTTCAGAAGAACAATTACTACAATATCAATTAAAGAGCACTTTCAAGAACAATACGCTCTCAACTAATAAATAGTAAGGAACTTCACGCTCTAGACCGAAAAAACATTAAGATCTATTATAATAATTATATGCTCTCGGCTAACAGAGATTAATTACTATAGATGCCAAAATTCTGTGTATTGTACATATCCTTTTCTATTTAACCGTTTTTTATAAACTCATTGATGGGGTCGTTTTCTATGGTGTACTGGTCGAGACCTTCGATCTTGTCACTCGAGATAAACTCTCTTAATTTCTTGTCGCTCACATACCAGTTTTTGATCAAGTAAACCATCTCACTAGACTTGAGGTCATCGAAGAAGTCCTTGTTGATTTCAAAGTTATTATGCTCGATCAATGATTTAATTACATAGTATAACTTGTCGTATGCAACACCACATTTGATAAACATATCGATGATTGTACCCTGGGGAAATTTCTGTTGCCCCGACTCCTTGAAGTATTTTCCTATTAACTTGATCAATTCGTCTATTGGAAATACCAAGTCATTGGACGACAACTTGGAGCCCACCACAATGAATCGGTTGGCGAGCTGGATGTGGAATGCTTCGTCATTATTGGAACTCAAATAATCGTAGTAGATTTTCTCAAATAAGAGCTCCCATCTTTTCAAAATATCGTCAGAGTTCTTGTAGTCAGAGATCTTGAAGATTTCCAAACACAAATCGTAGTAGCCCAATTGATCTGTGTAGTCATTGAAAAGATCCGAGATGTTCAAGACCTTAAAGTTCAATGCATTCACGGCAACTTCCTTGTTGGCATTGCTGATTCTATTATCGTTCTTGATAGCGAGCAAAATGTCCCACTGTAAGTTGGCTACATCAAACAATTCTTGAATCACCGACGACAATTGGATCATTTTCTGTCTCAAGTTTGGAGGACATACACAGTTGCAGAATCCGTTGGCTCTCGATAAATATTCGATTCTCTTGGTGAGGTCCAATTGGAACTCGGAAATGGCCAAAGAGTAAAGAATACTGGATGCTTCGTAGTAATGATCACGCTTGGCGTGGTACAACCACAACAAGTCACTTAACGACAAGTTGCCCTGTGATTTCTCCTGCAAAAATGGTAGGATAAACGGAGTGGTTATCTCCAATAATCTCTCGGAAATACCTTGATCTATAAACCACTGGTAAAATTCATAGTGGAAAGCTTTATCTTGGGACAAGAAGCATGTTTCGTAAGTCAAGTCTCTTATTTCCAAGAATTCGTTGATATCAAGTTGGCTTGATGTCTCGGTGATTTTAAGAGCTTCGAAATCAACCTTGCTCAAAATCTTGAACACCAAGTGGTAGAGTTGTACCTTTCTTTTGGTGCCATTCACAGCGTTATTGTTGGTTTTGAGAGCCAATTTCAACAACAAATCAACGGCTCCACTATAAAACTTGAGCTCCAGCATGATATCGATTGAGTTTTCGATGTTTTCCAAAGTCAACGAATCCGAAGCTTCTTCAAACAATTTGACGGCATTCTTCAACCACTTCACCTTCAATTCATTATCTCTGGACCCAATGCTCTTGGCTCTGGTCAAATTCTCAATAGCCTTGAATATATATACATCATCGGTGGAACAGAAAGAGCCACAGCGTCCCTGCAACGAAGAAGCAATCAAGTCAATAGAGCCACCTTTAAGGATGTTCTTGTTGATTATTGACGACAAGAGGTCCTTTATAAGGTTCTTAATATCGTTAGTTGGTAACAAGAGATCCTTAAATGACAAGACCAACAAGTTCAGCTGGTTGGTCAAAGACAAAAATTTGAAAATTTCGTTGAAGGTGCTCAGGTTCTCCTCGATAAGTACCATAAGAAACGACAATGCTTCTTTCATGGAGTTTAGAGACTTGATTATCGATGTGAACGCTATATGTTCAGCCCTCAAGCATACTTCATTTTCAAACTGGTTAGGATCAGACGAGTAATTGGGTGCGTTGAGTCCTTGTATTTGGTTTCCATTTTCAACCAAAAAGTCTACCAATACGATGATTGAGCCAATGAAAAATTCCACCTGGTTTTTATCGATATTAAGGCCCTGAATTAAAAGATTGTCGTCTTTGATCGAGCTGGAATCTATCTGTCCATTATTGAGGATCTTGATGTATGGTAATGGCTTGAACACCCTAAGGTTCCAGTATTCCCTGAATAATCTGGAAATCAACAAACTAGTACCGTAGAATCTGTCACTAAGAACTACCTGATCCACAGTTGGATGGGCCTCACTGGAATTTTGGCTCGGGATTCTATGGTGGATCAGACTAAAAGTTCCACTGGATTGCTCGCTCAATCTGGCATTATTTCCGTAGGTGGAAAACAAGACCTGGGCCTTTCTTTTGAACAAGTCGTTGGACGAATAGTGGCCGTACGAACATGACAAATAAAGCAATGCCGAGCAGGTTTCCTCGAACCCGTTCTCTTCAATAAAGTTTTCAAGGGTGTATTCATTCAATGACTTCAAGATTTGGTCGGATGTTTTGTACTGGTAAATGACGATCCCGAAGTTGGTTAAAATGGCAAATTTCAACGGTTTTTTACTGTACTGGCTTGCCAAAATATTGGCATATCCATTCGGAGAATTGGTGGCGTTCATCGAGGGCGTCAATTGTACAATATCATGGATATACGTGAAGTTTTCACTCCTGTCGTCAGAGTTTCCGTACATGATGAACTCGGCATTCTCCACCAATTTATTATTCTTCTTAAGAAATCCATAGTTGGGCGTGGAAATAAAGAGTTTGTCTGACTTTTTTGTTCTCTTGACGCACAAAAAGATGCCAGGACTAATGATTTTGGCAAATTTGGTATTCTTCAACAACTGCGATCTTTGCTGATTTTCTATTAACTGTGATAAATGCTGCTTGCTGGTGGTGTATGCGTCCAATTCTGCTGACACTTTAGGAAGTTCTCGCGATGGAGGGAACTTGATAGTCACCAAGTTGAGTCTAAGCGAAGAACTGGAGTTGATAGGATTGAAGAGTCCAAACGTACTGGTTAAGCCACCCAACTTCAACAAGATTCTACATCCATTTGAAGTGATAGCTATCAACTGAACCAGATTAGATTCGGCCTTGGATATGGTCTCGATATGAATGATCTTGAACTTTTCAAACAACTTTAAGTTGGCGATGTCCACAAACAAACTGTGTGCTGACTTATAGATCTGACTGGGCAACAATCTGCTTGATTCTTGGAGCTGGTTAGAGTGAGCCTGTGCGGCTATTCCGGTGGCTGGAGCAGTGGTGTTGGGTAACTTGTATACTCTAATATTAGATTTGTTGGACAACGTGTACAATATGTCTCTGTCTGAGTCGATTTCCAACTGGGTGATTGTCTCTGGGATTTGAGGACCTTTGTTTGAATTAGCAGAGGAGTCTGAGTAGTTAAACAAGTCGAAATTGGTCAATTTGTTTGGGATCACCGATGACAATCCACTCTTGGTCAAGCATACTTTGTCACATCTATTCTTTATGAAAGATGACTTGTTGGAATAGTCAAGTCTCCATATGTTTATGCCATCACCCTCACCGGTAAAGTATATATCGCCCGTTTTTGGGTTTTCAATGAAGTTATTTACAATTAAGCCCTGGGTAGATACTTGGAGATCAGGATTAAATACCTCAAGATTGTTCAAGTTGGCGTCGTACTGTATGATAAAGATCTGGATGTTCATGGTGGTGGCAATAAGCAAGAGATAATTGACTTCCTTAACAAAAATTCCTGGCTTTGGCTTGACAATCTTCACTTGAAGAATGGTGTTTTTGATCTGATCGATGGTCAAAAATTGACTGGAGTGGTTGAATGACGATTGCGGTAACTTGTAGTTCCAAAGAATCAACTTCTTGTCGATAGTTATCCAACATCTTTCGATTTCGTGAAACAAGCCCAATTTGGTGGCACATTCTGTTGAGTTATATTCGTCAAAAAACTTGTCAGGCAAGTTGAATTGGTTTACTCTTTCAAAAGAAGAAAACTCTCCCATTCCATTTTCGTAGTCAAAGTAGTAATTATCGAGTCCTGTGGTAGATTTGTCAATAGTTTCGCCAAGGTATAAGTCATTTGGAATCATGGAATCGATCTTGGTCAAATCGGTGATGAATTTGGAGCCAAGCTCTAATGGTGATAATGTGGAGAAGTTAGGGACGTTTATTTTGTAGCTGACCTGATGGTTCTTGTCGAGGTTCAAAGGATCCAAAAACCTCTTGGACAAATTACCTCTGGATGAATTGTCGGGCGCCGAAGAGGTTTGGTGGAATTGGAGGGATTCAATGGGTTCCTTGACATTCACGGTCGGCGTTATGAATTTCGAATCCATTGTATTGTTGGTGGACTGGTTCGAGTTAGATTGGAATAACGGAACCGTCATGCTGGTTGAAAAGAGAACTGTTGAAGTACCAAACTTTGTTTACGAAAAAGTTTCAAGAAGAGTTTGGCGAGACACGACCTTTTCGGTATAGACAAAATGGGAGGCTCAAACCTTAGGGGTTTGATGGGTGGAGTATCAAAGAAGCACTGGTAGGAAGAATAGTGGGGTCAGTGCAGTCTGTGTAGAGCAGAAGCGAGAAGAGTGCGGTAAGTGGACGGTGTGGTGGTGAGTAGTTGCTACAACTGGATCTCACAGAAGTGAAAAAATATTACGGGAGGAAGTGTGAGAAAGAGAGAAAGAGAGAGGGAAAAGAGAGAGAGAAAAGAGAGAGAGAGAGAGAGAGATTGAGACAAATTATGTATGTGTACAATAGAAAGGTAGCGAAGTAGCTATCACATAGGGTGTGGCGATGATAAAACAGGGTGATCTATAATTTAATCATAGCTAATTGACGCTATGCATCGTTGGCACCTCAATAGCTGCGAAAAAGTTCGCAATAATTCAAGTTCCAGGGGTTAAATGTAACCTCGTGATAAACGGGGCTTTGATAAATTGACGATAAGGATATAGAGTAGCCTATTTAATGCGACGGCTTCTCGTTGTAACTTTGGTAAGTACCATTGCATCATGAATTTATCGATAGTATTTTCTATTGCTCTCGCAGCGTGTTTTCCTTTGGAGGAGCTTCGTCTTATCAAGCTCGGGCCCAATGAGTTTAGAACCGTTACCGAGGACCAGAAGTGGGATTTGAGACGGGCCAATATCAATTTCATTGATATCACTGGCCACGATTCTTTGACTGAATCTCTGGACTCAAACTTTGCTGCGCACCAGGCAAACCAAGAGGTACACTGGGACATTAGCGATGTCGGTAGTCAAGCCCCCAAACCCGCGGTGTACAAGTACCCTAAGAAGGCACGCTACCAGCCGCAAGTTCGCAAGAGACTCGACAAAATAAGTATCGACTTCTTGGTCGAGAAGCTTACCAAGTTTTCTTCGTTTTACACCCGTTACTACAAGCTGGCCGACGGCTTGGCTAGTGTCAACTGGCTCCACGACCAAATTAACGAGATAGTCGCCCCGGTGAAAAAATACGTCAAAGTTGAGAAGTACCGCCACGAGTGGAGCCAATACAGTATAGTGGTGCGTATCATTGGAAAGACCACTTCTAAAGTAATTGTTGGATCGCACATTGATTCCACCAACTTTATACACCCAGAAACCTCACCTGCACCAGGCGCAGACGACGATGGCTCGGGTACGATCACCATTCTAGAGGCGCTTCGCGTACTTGTTGGCGGTGTGAAAGAGCGCACTTTTCAGCCCCACAATACGGTGGAGTTTCACTTCTACGCAGCAGAAGAAGCAGGTTTACTAGGCTCAATTGACGTTTTTTCCAAGTATGCGGCTGCCAAGGAGGTTGTCCTTGGTATGATGCAATTTGACGAAACGGGATCCAGCGAGAAAACGATCGCCCATGGAATCGAGCCTCATTTTGGTCTTATGAAGGACTTTGTGAGCGAGAACTTGAACGAGTTCATCAAGTTGATTATCGATACCTACAACGACATTCCGTATCACGACACCTCGTGCGGCTACGCGTGTTCCGACCACGCTTCGGCACTCGAACACGGATACCCTTCTTCGTTCGTCACCGAAAGTGAGGCCCCACTCACCTCGCGCTGGATCCATACAGAGTTGGATACCGTGGACCGCATTGATTTTGTCCACTTGAGCGAGCACGTGAAGTTGGCCGTAGGCTACTTGTATGAACTTGGTAACAGTATCATAGAATAGGTATATTAATAAAACAATATAGTTAGAACAGAAAGATAGCAATTAAAACTGTATATACGATTAGCCACCAGTTTATTCTTGGGCTTCGACTTCTTCAGTAGCCTTGGCGTATCTGACGACATCGAAACTTCTCTGCTTCAAGCTGGTCAAAGTGTATCTGGTTTCAGCGTCTTTTTCAACCAAACGTTGTCTGGCGTCAGCTTCTACGAACAATTGAACACCTGGTTTCAAGAACTTTTCAAAAGCAGAGATCTGTGTCTCGTTGAAAACGGAAACATTGAACCAGTCGGTGGCCTTGTTGTCTTCTTCATTTGGAGCGTATCTGTTGACAGCGAGAGAATAGTTGATGAACTTCACGCCATCTTTGGTTTCTCTGAAGTTGACACTACCCACAGTTCCGAGCAATTGCACTCTGGCGAACGAGGGTCTGGCGATTGAGCTTGAAAAGTTACGAATTGATCTAAGCATGTTTGGTGTTGGGTAGTGCTATACGCGTTCTGTTTCAGTCCTTTAGTGACGATGTGTGGTTAAAAGTGCACCCGCCCACGACCCATAACGCGGTGGCGCGCCGATAGCACCACGTGATGGTGCGTGCACGACTCCTGTCATACAATTCCAGGGAGGTGCGATAAGATAATAGTTGTAAGTGACCCCTACGAGAACTAGGTTTGAGATACAATCAATTCCCAGAATATATAGTAAGCAAGAAGATTTGGGATCTTGTCGGGTTTGGATCTGAGTGTTGAGAGCAGATTATATTGAGTGAATTTGCGCTAGATCCATTCACCCGCAAGGATCGCTCACAAATAGGGATACCCCTGGTGGCGAAAGGAACATCTACGGATACCCAATTGACTTCAGAGATCAGTACTAACATACAGTTCAATATGAGATCACAATTTAAAGACGAACATCCTTTTGGTACGTACTCTTTTTTTGGCTATGGCGCCAGATAACATTACTAACATATGCAGAAAAGAGACAGGCCGAAGCCTCCAGAATCTCCCAGAGATTCAGCGACCGTGTTCCTGTTATATGCGAAAAGGTAGAGAACTCGGATATACCCGAGATCGACAAGCGCAAATACTTGGTGCCAGTGGATTTGTCTGTGGGCCAATTCGTGTATGTAATTAGAAAGAGAATCAAGCTTCCAAGCGAAAAGGCGATTTTTATTTTTGTCAATGACATCTTGCCACCTACGGCTGCTTTGATCAGCACCATTTATGAAGAACACAAAGATGAGGATGGCTTTTTGTATGTGTTGTATTCAGGCGAGAATACCTTTGGTCAGATCGATCTTTCCGAATTGGACTTCACTGACTTGGAAGGATATTCCGAAGAAGCTTGATGCAGCAGTGTTGATATTTCGAGTTATTTTTCCACCAGTTGATCTGGATTGGCTGGTAGCGGGGAAGGAGAGGGTCTAGTATCGCATCTCCTCTATTTTCTATGAATTGGATACAGTTGGGCTAGCACTATCTTATTTACGAAGCAGCTTGAATTTCCCATTTATGTTCTGTTTAGGTCTCAATTCGTATTTGTCAAATCTTATTGTGATGTAGAGAAAGATGTAGAGCCCAGAATGGTTTGCTCTTCAACACGCCTGCGTTAGCGGGGAATAACGCATCTCCCAACCAGTTGTTTTGAAGTAGATTATTATTATACATGATGCGAATATTTCTGGGCGCGGAGTCTTGTCGCGAGTCTTGTCGCGCTAGTACGAGAGGTTACGTAGTATTTTCGCAGAGTTGTATACGAGAGACTTGGCTAGTAAAAACAGCAACTGTAGCTTGAAACTGGCTTGGCCGGCTCACTTGGTACGACAGTTAATGGTATTTGCTAGCAACAGGGACGGTCGATACTCCTCCATTACTCTACTTTCCAAGTGCCCGTCGCTGGCACAGTTCGATAATGCCTACGAGTCCCAGACTACCCCAGAAAAAAGAAAACTGGTTTGAAGCTAAGGTTTCCCGTTTAGGAAGTTGCGTTGCCGCAACTAGATTCCTAGGAAATAATAGTTGCAAAATGTCACTCCACGGCCTAGGCACGAAGGTACGAGAGAGCCAGTATTGCACAGAATTAGGTGTATATAAGGACAAGGTAACCCACCCAGTCATCTACCTCTTCTACCAAACAATCAAACCCACTACGTTCGCTATGCAATACTCTACTGCTTTCTCCACTGTTGCTTTCTCCGCCATGGCCATGGCTGCTGTTGCTAACCAAACTGTCGTAACTACCCAAGTTACCGTCACTGGCTACACCACCTACTGTCCTGAACCAACAGTTGTGACTATTACCAAGTGTGTTGAGGATGTTTGTCACCCAAGCACTGTCACTGTCACCGAGGCAACCACCCTCACTATCACCGAAGACTGTGTTGTCCCAACCACCTACACCAAGGCTCATAACGATGACCACGTTACTAAGACCGAGGCTGATGACAGTGAAGTCACCAAGACTGAACACACCACCAAGACCGACGTGGTTTCCTGTGACGAAGCTTGCCACTCCAAGTCCAAGGCCGGCCCAGCTACCGTTGCTCCAGTCAGTACTTACGAAGGTGCTGCTAACATGAACGCCGCCGGTGGTGTTGCTTTGGCTGCTGTTGCTGCTGTTTTCTTGTAAGTAGAAGAAAATACTAAATATGCTACAGGTTAGCAATGTAGGCTAACCCTGTAAATAAGACTCTTGGCAACCCATCTGCCGAGAAAATGCGGCTCCTTGCGAGAAATTGCCAAAACTATTAATAAAACCATATAAACAAATGAACTCAGTTGTAGTGCCGCGCGTAGAACAGTGCAAAGGAGTCTCGTATATGAAATTGTCTTCTCGTTCTTTGCATTTCTTTAATATTTTGCAACTCTTTTGAAGAAATTAAGACTACAACCGAAAAATGCACAGGAGTAAAAATGGTCAGGGACATAAACTATATGAGCTGAGTACCTGATGCTACCAAAGCTAATGCCTATGGCTGTTGGATGGGGTAATACCCATGCCATAGTGTCGGCCCAACACTCTTACCATTTATCTTTTGACGGATTGCCTGCAGTCTCCTTTTATGCAGTCCAATATGGAATTCAATTTTTCTTCTACCTAGACTAGCATTATTGGCATGCCACACCAAAGGTAGTCATAAACACCATAATGTCGACATTTTCCGATGCACTAGAGTCCCACAAGCTCCCGCAGTCGTCCCGGTTCTTCAACCAATCCACATTGCCCGATCTTCGTACTTTTCAACTCGTCAAGAACGGTCGCCAGCTTGCATTCAATGGACAACAGTCCAATATAAACTATAATCCTTATAGCTTTCCCCAACTGAAGACCAAGGCCAACTTCCCCTTGGACTTTTTCCACCTACCAAACAAGATTTTCTTGACTGACTTGCCAAATAACTCCAACAACGAGGAGCCCACCGCCATTCCTTGTTACAAGTTGGACGACAACCAGGCCAAAGATCCCATAAGATTTATAGACAGTGTACATGAAGAAGCCAAAAATGCTGGCGCCATAAAAGTAAAGATCCCAGTAGTGCAGGATAATCTCTTGCGGTCGAATTTTCAGATCAACTCCGACCTTTTTTGGTTCCAGAGTAACAAGTTGTTGTACAACTCACCACGAGACGAGATAAAAAATAGACTAAAGTTTCATACCGAACTCATAAAGTTTCATATAAAGCACGAAAAGATTTTGAACCAAGATCAGACTGACCTTAACGATATAGAGACAGACGACAAGACAAGCACAGAAAAGACAGATTCAGAAAGGGTTAGCATGGAAAAGGCAGAAACAGAAAAGGAGAAGCCTCCATCATCTATCAGTAATATCTTGAACCCTCCAAAAATTTTGGGTTCGGAGCCAAGTAATGCTTCGCTTTCAGCTGACGGGATACCAGCCGATTTACCAGCTGCTCAAGACGACCAATTTCGCTCTGAGCTGACTAAAACGGTTTCAGAAGTCAAGAGAGAACCTGATCAGGAATTTAAAAATAAATTTAAAGGTGAGAATCCAGAAATCAAGGAAAAGAGAGTACCGTCGTTTCTTGTCAAGTTGCCGATGATCGATAAAAGACCCATAGATCTATACAAGCTCTTTAGAGCGGTGGTGATACGAGGAGGTTTCGTCGAGGTAATCAATAAGAAGCTCTGGGCCCAAATTGGGCGTGAGCTTGGCTACAAGGGCAAGATAATGACCAGCTTAAGTAGCTCTCTCAAATCGTCTTACCAGCGTATATTATACCCTTTTGAACTCGAGCTAGGTCAAACGGGTATGGAATTGTTTGGTGCCCAACCAAATTCTGGAGATCTATCAGAGAATGGTAACGGTATTTCAGCTAAGCGACCACTGGAATTCGAGGAAAGCCCAAAGAAACGGCACTCTTCTAGTCCGTTGGTTGTAGGTTCAGCAAGCCACTTTCTGAGATCAGTACAGGCCAAAGGAGCCAAAGGTATACTAGCAAATACTCCGCATTTGATAGATATCAAGCCTCCTATATCATTTGCGGCCAGACTTGACGACTCCAATAAGAAGGCCAAGAAGTCTTCGGAAATCATCGAGTCGCCTATTCTTCCCCAGAATCAGCTCAACCACGCTTTATCCTACATGCTTACATCTCCGTCGCTGCATAACTCGTACCAGGACGACAATGGCATAAAGTCGGTGCCAAAGATTGCTTCCATATATACCATGAGGCAATTCATGGAAAAAGACCTCAAGTTCCAAGAATTTATCATCCAGCACAACGCCCAGTTTTTCAACAAGGTTTCGTCAAATTACCCCAGCTTTTTCCATTTTAACGAAGCCAACATGCCTATACCCGAACGTAACTTCATCAAGCTTGAGAAATACGAGGACTTATATTGGAAATTTGTCTTTAACGACAACTCACACACATTGCTTAGTGGTGGCTTGGAGTTGGAACACGGCGAAAACTTGCTAGGACTCGTTCATGGCTCGGGATTCGCTAGGATAGGTGACGATCTCACCAACTACAAGAACAACTTGAACAATTTAACCATCAATGCATCGCCCACAAAAATCTTCAACATGACAGAACCAGCAATTCCATCTAATGGAGACACCGTAACTTCTCCAGTGAAAGATCCACCGGCTGTCAACAGTATATCTCTCAACCCTCCTAATGATGTGGACCTGTTCAATACCGACTACTACATATCCAATATTCTCCAGTCAGCAATGAACCCATGGAACCTTCATAACCTCCCGGTGCTTCCCAACTCTCTCTTTGGCGCTTTATCAGAAACAGACCTCAGTAATCAGGATCTCACCAATACTAGAATCAATATTGGCATGACGTTCAGTACTCAGAACTGGAAATGCGAGGACCACTTCACTCAATTGATCAACTACCAATTTTTCGGAGCATGCAAGAAGTGGTACTTCATTCCTGAGCTGGAGTTCGAAAAGTTCGAGCTGCTAATGTTGGAAGTTAACGAGGCCAACAAGGATAGAATGAGTATCAATAATGACAATTGGGATATAGAGGAGCTCATCAAGCTCATGGAATTCGATGATCTCGAAACTGCAGAAGGCGAAATAGGAACTAAAGATGCCATTATAAGCACATTGTCAGGTATAGGCGGCCTCGAATACGACACCCTAGTCAACTCACTTGAAAACATGATTCCCTCAATCCAGGAACAGCGCCTTGTCCATCTGAATCCAAGCTTTCAAAAGCTTATAGATATCAGGAGAAGGAAAATTAGGTATAATCAGGACTTTTTGATAACGCCTGCTATGTTGGCAGAAAGAGGAATAAGGTATACCACAACTATACAGAGACCGGGTGAATTTATAATCAAACCCCCCAAGACATATTCCATGAATTTGTCGTTTGGTCTTAACTTTAGTGAGGAAGTCAACTTTGCCTCCCAAGTTTGGTTGCCGTACGCATTACAAGGGGAAAAGTGGCTTTCAAAGCAAAGCATTCTCCCCAATTTTTTGACTTTCAAACTCTTGGTGAACTTGATCCAGTTATACGACTCAGGAAAAAGTATTGGATTTAATTCTCTGGTTCATCGTAAAGTGGGCGAGATTTACGACGAGTTGTATAAACGGGAGATCCAGTTGCGAGACCAAGTTAGAAGCTTGAATGTGGCCAAGGAAACATCCATAGAAAGCGCACTTAACGGTGTTGTGAATGATTTTATCAACGAAGACTTTGTTTCCGACGACGAGCTTGCTAATACGTTTCCCTCTAAAATCGTGTTGACAGACAAGGCCACGAGCCAGTCGTTCATCTTGTCGTTGGAGTCGTTTTTGGATCACTACGAAAAGAAAGCAGTTGATTTTGAGAAGTACAAGGTGGAATTACAAGTGATGTATTCGGACGAAAAGCTTAAGGCATTCTCCAAAATATTGGCTGCCTACTCTATTGATTACAAGCAATGGACCCAAAAATTCGAAGAGTTGATGATATCCAACACAGAAATCACCCTTAAGGTCTACAAGAGCTTGCTTGTAGAGGGAGAGCGAATTTCCTCAGCAATTTCATCTGCCAATTTTGTGCTTGGAGGCACTGAAGGCTCTGCCACAGACGA
Organism: Suhomyces pyralidae; assembly: GCA_003706505.3. NCBI lineage: Eukaryota > Fungi > Ascomycota > Pichiomycetes > Serinales > Debaryomycetaceae > Suhomyces > Suhomyces pyralidae. Next base: position 126,423 of record PPLO03000014.1, read on the forward strand.
AGATCGCAAGGTGAAAATGAATGAGCTCAATAAGTTCAAAGGCTACATTGAGAATTTAAGGTTTTTCATCAGTGACTGTAACCAGTTTATTGAAGATTGTCAAAATCTCTTGGCCATTAAGCATCAGCAAAGAATACGTTCCGGTAACGACACTCAGAAATCTCAGGGAATAAAAGAACTAGTCAGGCTCGTGGATCGAATCCCTACACTTAACTTCTCATGTCCCGAAATTGACCAGATCTTGGAGTTCAAAGCAGAAATCGAGAACTTTGATAAAGCAACCAGGGTATTGCTCAGCAAAAAGTCTAGACCAATTAAAGAGCTAGACGACTTGATTGATCTTGGAGAAAGTTTTGGCATTGAAATTCCCTCCCTAACGTTTTTAAGCAGAGTTCGTGATCGTCTTAAGTGGTTGGAATTGTACAAATTGATCGTAAATGGAGACGATCCGTTCAGCGATAAAAAAGAGGTTTTTACCTTGGATAATTTGCGAGACTACTTTAACCAGGGCCTTCAAATTCTAGGAGAAAACGATATCGAAAAGATCAAATCCACTGAAAATATACTCAATCAAAGTGAAGAGTTCAACGAAGAGATCAGTCAATTCTTGAAATATGAATCAGCCGATGAAATAGATATGGATGAACTTGATCGGTATGTAAATAGGTTTCTGGCTGGAAAGTTATTTTTGAGTGGTGCCAATTACGAAGAGCTTTCTCGAGTGCACTTGAATTCCAAGTTGATTAAGGACTTGAAAGCGTATTTGAATGGTCTCAAGTCTCAAGAAACTAAAGGACAATTCAGCTATTCCGATATAAGACAGCTTCAGGTTAATTTGAACGAGTCTGGACTTAAAGTCAACATTGGCGAGCTTGTTGCGCATCTTTCCAAAGCTGAAGAATGGGCTCTCAAATGCTGGGACGAGTTAAGAGACAAGGAACCGACCACGACTATAACTAAGGATATCTCTCGAAAAGACTTGAACCCCAAGCTAACATTGAATGCAAGACTTATTGAGAAATTGATATTGTTTGGTTTAAAGGCGGAATTTAGCTTTTCTGGTGAGGATTTCTACGAAATCTCGTCTTCTTACTTATTGAAGTTTGCCAAGCCAGAAGAAGGCGAGGAAGAAGCCTCGCCCAAATTCTACTGCAACTGTAGAGAATATGAGTTTGGGACCATGATAGAATGTGACAGATGCAATGAGTGGTACCATATTGTGTGTGTTGATGAGAAAGAAGACCAAGGAGAAGACGAGAACTATACATGTCCAGTTTGTAAATTGCTCGATTCAAGTGAAATGGTGGACGATTATATCAAGCTGCAAATAACTTTCAAGCGCCTTCATGGAATGTTGGAGGATGGAAGAAATCTCAAGGTATATTGTGCCAACGAACTTAGTGTGCTTGAACAAACCTGCAACGAGCTTGATAAGTACCACGCAAGTATGGAACAAGATATTAGTATTTTGAGCAACAGTAGCCACCTGGTTGAGTATAAAGTGGATAAATACCGGTTCTACTTAAGAAAAGTCTACGGAAGTGGAATTATCATGACCGATTTGTTGGATCTGTTGGTAAAGACTTTGCGGGAAGAACAAGCAAAGCTTCCGAAGCCTATACAACGTGCACCAGTTCCAGAAATAAAACCCGAAACAGCATCAGCAGTACCATCTACCTACGGAGAAACAGCTTCGGAAGCACCATCGACTATAGAACCGGCTAATGCTACCGCAGGTCCTGTTGGCCAGTCAATCGAGGCTGAACTTCAACAAAAGCTCGCCCAAAATGGAACGGACTCAGTAATTCAATCGACAGAGCAACATCCTATTGCTGAAGCAGCACTTGAGGAGACAGGAGAGGAGGATCTTATTGTTGAATTAGCACCTGAAGCTATATTTGCTTTGGAGGCCGCAGCATTTGGTCTCGAATCGAATAACGCTCCTGATTTAGTATCAAATGCGAATTTGAATAACACTACTGAAGACTCGAACAATGGTGTAGAGTCCAATCAAGCCTCCCACGAAATCTCTAGTCCTACAACCAATGTAATCATGAGCGAAGAAACCAACAAAGCAACAGATAAACCAGCAAGCGAAATCTCGAAGGTACTTCCCGAGGTTTCCAGGGAGCCAGTCTCCAATGGTATATTTGGTAATGGGTCTATCAAGAACACCACCGAATATTCCTTGCCGATTCTCGAAGTTGAGAAGAAGGAGACACCAGCGACTAGCATGCCAGAAGCGATAACTAGTACTGAAACCAAAGGCAATGGACAAGCCAGCGGAAGCAACACTCAGGAGCGCCAACAGATGTCCACCAAAACGCAGTAGAGCCTAAATAGACAAAATAAATCACACAAGTGCATGATACATACATGTAGTGAGTAGCACAGTTGTAATCCACGATTGTGTCCTGCCCCTAATTGTACTTCTACACTATATACTGCTACATAGAGTCAAAGTTAGTCCGCATTGCTGTTACAACTCCCGGTTCACATTTAAATGAGCCACACAGTCAAATATTCTATTAACTTTTTTCTTTTCACCGTTGTTTTAGTTGGTGAAAAGCGCGATATTCGAGACATTTTTCAGACGCGATCGTCGCGAATTCTTCCTCAAGACGAGTCGATATGGACAGCACAGTAGATATGTTACTAGATAGATGTTGGAGCAAAGTGGCGAATGGGGGCGATGCCGACAGTATATATGTAACACAAGTGTTGAGGCTAATACTGGAAATCGAGTCGACTTTGCAAATTCCATCGCTCTTTGTTCCAGCTGAGCTCAAGTTGTTGGAGCTGTTGATACAGAGCACGCCGAGAATGAAAGTATATAAGAGAGAAATCAAGGAATTCTTGGTCCGGCTCGTGCATTTCCCCAATTTCGAGGTATTTTTGAAAGAACGATTTGCTATTTCACCGTCGGATTTGAGAATCAAGTTGAGAAACTCAGACAAACTCATCAGCTCACATACTCCTGCTACAACCCTGTTTCAAAGCATTCCACCTCATTCACCGCCTTATTCTCCACCCATAAAGACCAATCTAAACTCAAAACATAACAATCCACAACACGAAAGTGTCCACGAATTAAGAGATGAAATAGCCAGTCTCAAGAGCTATATCGGTAGTCTCGAGCTTCAACTCTCGCAAAAACCCGACAAGTCTGCAAAGAGACTGCTTGAAAGAGAAAGGGTAATAAAAAACTTGGACAAATTGTGTCGAGACTACCAGAGAGATTTAGCCCAGTCCAAAAGCCGGGACGAGCAAAAGCGACACCAATTGAATGAAATGATTAATGATATACAGATTCAAGATCAGTTAATAAGCGAGCTCAGAAAAAAACTTGATATGAATGAGAGTTTGCAGCGAAAGTTCATTGTACAGGGATCCAAAAACGAGAAGTTGAAACAGTTTCTTATCAACTTGCCGTTTTTGAAACAGTATTATGCGTATTACAACTACAAGGAAGAGACCAAGAATGCGGGAATGATGTTTTTGAATGTGGTGGTTCTCATACTCACTGCCGTGATTGTAGTCAACGTTTTGCAGACAAGTCTATATGCGGTGTGGGGAGTGTTTGGACTGTCCAAGGCAAAAATGTATGTGTATGACGATTATGGAACCAGCTGGTTTGGCGTCCGTAACACGTTTGAGTGGTGGAAAGAGATCGAGTGGCTAGAGTTTTGGGTGTATAGTATAGAAGAATGGTTTCAGGGAAGCTGACAGAAACGGCTATACAGAATACTGGCAATACGCTTCCAAGTTAGCCGGTAGGGGGTTCAACTTAGTTTCTGTACGCACTACATAATAGAATCAATACTAATATTTGCGTCCATTTTCGTGACTCAATGTGCATGCACTCACTGAGAGATGAAGCAGGGTAAGAACAAGTATTGTACGACACACAGTCTTGATATCGCGGCAAGACTCTTTTCATATTCTGGTTCTTTTGCCCAAGTACTAGCATAACCTAACAGCGACCACGTCTTCTTTGCATATATGACTCAGTCATGAAGTTATTTGGTTGCAAAAATTCTGTATTTCATTTCGCGATGAAAACATCGTTGTGCCAATTGCATGTCCTTTTACTTGAGATTTAGTGTTACGATATGTATTGGTACATCTTGCAAACAAGAATAGTAGTAAATTGAAAGATTATATTAAATATACAGAAGTTTTTTATATAACCCTTCAGAGGAAAAGAAATAAAGGATTAAACCAACAAAAAAACCCAACGAAACCCATAACTAAAGAAATTAGTTCATTTGCTTGACTAAAGCGTTGATGAATTCTTCTCTGTTACCGGTGTCACCACCTTGGATAAAGTGTTGGAACTTTCTAGTTCTGAAACCACCGTTAGGGTTAGACAACTTGAATGGCCACAAGAAGTTGTTGGCTTGCTTGAAGTTTGGACCAACGGTGTAGATTTCGTGGATCAAATCTTCAATAGACAAGATGTTGTAAGCCTTCAAGTTAGCTTCGATGATAGAGTTGTCGGACAAAGCAATTCTTTGCTTGTTGATCTTACCGTAACCTCTCTTGTAGATCAACTTTCTGATGGTGGCCAAAGATGGGTAACCGTAAGCAATGTATGGTTCAGCCAACTTGATCAATTCAGAGGTAGCCTTGGTCAATCTGACGAAAACACCGGCGTTGATTTGGGTCAATCTCAACAATTGCAAAACCTTTCTTGGCTTAGGTGGGATCTTCATAATACCCTTGATTCTGATGATGAAAACCAACTTTGGTTGGGCATCAACATAGTAGGAACCTTCGGCCTTGGCGGTTCTCTTGGCTTCGATGACAGCACGTTCAGCGTCAGTGTACTCCTTTTGGTAAGCAGCAGCTCTGTCGTGAATGACTTGTCTCTTTTCCTTATTGGCCTGTAAATAGTTAGTACTTTAAGTTTGAATCTTAAAAGGAGGGTTAATTCTCTCAGTCCCGAAAGATGGTTAATTGATAGACAACATCGTCCGAGGACTAGTCATATACTGGTGGTTGTTTTGCATCTTCAAAAATAAAATCTCCTTAATAGTGATGTATACATACGGCTTGACGAACCTTCTTGGCAGCGGCACGTTCTTCAGCGACCTTTTGTTGAGCCTTTTCCTTCTTGATCAAGGATTCTGGTTTTAAAGTACTAGAATTGTTAGTATACGCCACTAGATGAACTGGATCATATCTAGCAACACAATATGCATCCCTCCTGATATATATAAGACAGAAAGATCCAAGTGGTATGCGGTCCGGAAAGGTCCGGCAAATGGACATGGAACTGAACAGCCAAGTTCATTCCATTCCCCACTAGAATACACTCCTAATATAATACTCAGAGGAAAACAGATGTATCAGGCATTGGCTAATAACGAAGATAGATGAATATTGAAATTCAGCTGCAAGACAATCTGGCTTTCCCACGGCATTTTTAGCTCCATGAAAGTAATTCATGGTTTCCTCCACCGTCATTAAGACAGGTTATATTCATAATCATCATCACTAGAGACAATCCAATACTAGTCCTACTACGTAGTACTTATTGTGTTGAGTCCATGATGGTATCAAGGCATTACATACGTAGCCATTTTGTTAGATGTCGAATAAATTTATGATTGACAGACTTTTCACCTGTCTTTATATTCGCCCCGAATGTCAGTGCGTAAAATTTTCTCGATGGGGAGTGCACATACAGGATAGACGATGTTTTTTATCAGCTTACCCGGACTTGACATTGGATGTGACATGTATCACGTGAGTAGATGAAAGGTAGGGGTCGAGCCCTCATGACATACCCCTTCTCCGGAGATAGGGACCTGCATGAAATAGTTCGATAAGCATTATTGGGCTTATCGGCCAGTCAAAATAGGAAGGATGAACCTTACCCCGATAGATTAGGTGACATAATTGCTGATAATATGTCGTCTTTGAATAATTAATTAGATCTATATATATAATGAAGGGGCATACTTGGGTTAGACTTGCTTGAACAGATCAAACCAAAGTCAATGCCTTCGCCTTTAAGCCCCGTTCTTTCGCAGGAACAGATACTTGAGCAGATACACTCCAATAAGCTGTTCTACAACAATGCACACAATGTGGAACAGCCTCAAATCAACGCTCTTTTGACCCAAAATGACGAGGAGCTTTTGGCTCAGATCGGTTATAAGCCCGAATTGAAGAGAAGGTTCTCCAAGATCCAGGCGTTTGGAGTTGCCTTTTCCATCATGGGATTGCTTCCCAGTATAGCTTCTGTGTTCTCGCAAGGTATTATTGCCGGTCCCGCGGGAATGTTGTGGGGATGGGTCATCAGTAGTTTTTTTATCTTTTGTATTGGTATTTCCATGGCGGAAAATGGGTCCTCGCAACCAACTTCGGGTGGGCTCTACTACTGGACGAACTACTACGCACCACCCAAATTAAAGACGGTGCTTTCGTTTCTTATCGGAAACACAAACTCAATCGCCCTCATTGGCGCGCTTTGTTCCATCGACTACGGATTTGCTCAGGAAGTATTGTCGATCGTGGTGGTCTCCAAAGATGGTGATTTCAACATCACCGCAGCAAAGACTTACGGTATATTCGTGGGGTGCGTATTGCTCCACATCATCATCACATGTCTTTCATCCCGTAACTGTGCATATTTGCAGTCGTTGTCTATATACGTGAACCTCGCACTCATCGCTTTGTTCCTCATCGCATTACCCATCGGCGCCAGTGGGAACTTTCGCTCGGCCCATTTTGTATTCCAGCAATTTTCCAACGATTCGCAATGGCCAATTGGTTGGACCCAGGTAAGTGCCGGATGGCTCCCTGCTATCTGGACCATTGGAGCGTTTGACTCTGTTATTCATGTGAGTGAAGAGGTCAAGTCGGCAGAAGATACCATTCCTTTTGGAATTTTGGGTTCTATCGGGGTATGCTGGGGACTTGGCACGGTTATATTGATCATGACCATGTTCTGCATGCAAACCAACGATTTTCAGACTCGCTACCTCGAATCCAAGTTTGGGTTCCCTATGGCCCAAATCATTTACGATTGCCTTGGCAAGAACTGGACCCTTGTGTTCATGAGCCTTATGGCGTTTGCTCAATTTTTGATGGGTGCATCTACGTTGACAGCTATTTCTCGTCAAATCTGGGCATTCGCTCGTGATAACGGTTTGCCATTCTCGAAGTGGGTCAAGATTGTTAACAAAAAGCTTTCTGTGCCTCTCAATGCCGTTTGGTTTGGTGGCATTGCTGCCATTCTTATTGGGTTACTTGTACTTATTGGTACTGTGGCTGCAAATGCCTTGTTCACCTTGTATATTGCAGGTAACTATGTGGCGTGGGGCACACCCACTTTCTTGAGGTTGACGTGTGGCAGAGACAAGTTCAGACCTGGAAGCTTCTACTTGGGCAAGTTCTGGAGTCCTGTGGTGGGGTGGACATCGACCTTTTTCATTATTTACACCTTTTTCATGGTGATGTTCCCTGCCGCAAGGTACCCTGATAAAAATAGTATGAACTATACCTGTGTGATCACACCTAGTGTGTGGATCTTTGCGTTGATATACTACTATGCCTATGCTCATAAAGTATACCACGGACCTTGTAAGACGGTGGAGATCGATGTTGAGCTGATCGACGGAGTACTGAGAATCGATGCTAACCTAGATTGTGAAAACGAAAAGGTTTAGATGTAGCCTGTAGAAACCCTACATAACCTAATCCTATGTGGCTAATAGATTGATATATGTATATTGTGTAATCTGTGAGTCTGCTAAGTGTGTTGTCTCATGTTCGTGGATATCGCGAACCATGATTTTTTGCAGCATATTTGGCTTATCGCATGTGGTACGCATCAACTAGTCGCACTTTGCGAATCCTACTGATTCGCCTTGATGATACGTAACAACATCAACAAAAGGTGATACTCAACATCAACATAAGTTAATGCCAATGTGAAGTTGCCTACAGATTGATGAGCATTGGTAAACTACAATACTGCGAGAGCTCAAAATTTCCACTTATGCCAGTTCACTATCCAATCAATCGCGCTACTTGACAACAATAGCGATTCGGCAAAATATATACCTCTCTCCAAGCTTTTCCCTAGTCTCTTCATATCTCCCTCACAGTAATCTCCCCTTTTCCTTCGCGCGAATTTTTCTCAAAATATCAACTCAAATTCAAATTGTCAAAACAAGTGAGCATCCTACACAGTTATGAGTAATCTTAGCATGAGCAACGGTATTGTTCCTATAAGTGTATCCTCTCGTAGTATCACTCACTTGGGAGGAGATTCCAATGGATACAACACCACTGGGTTCGGTGGCACCTATGGGTTTAATCCTATTGGGTCTAACCACAGAGGCGTGGAGGATATCGACCGAATCTTGATGTCTTTGAGATGCGGAATAGAATCGGATGTCAGATGGTGCTTGAGCACTTTGACTCGTGTATCTGTCCATTCATCAATGGTTTTGGAAGACTTGCCCTTTGTAGGGCACGAGTTGATCAAGTACTTCATCCGTCCATATCATACTCTCTTGGACCCATCGTCTCCAAAATTGAGCCAAACTTCATTTGCTTTTAGCTTGGACGCTTTGCTCACGCTTCGTAATTTAGCGCAGGACCTCACCAACCAACAGTGGCTCTCACAAGTAAAATCATTGAAGAAACATTTGGTGGAGGCTCTAAAATTTTTGTTCAATTGGTTCTACAAAGAAAACTTCCAGACTTATAGACTCAAAGAATTTGAGAACCAATTCAAAGAGGCCTTGTCCTATTTACTTGATTTGTTGGAGCCTTTGACTTGTTACTATATCGACAACTCCAAGAATGATCCTTTGTTTAATACGTTGTTGAATGCCTCCGTGGTGTCTAAGGATAAGGCGATTATCATCAGTACTTTGAAATGCTTGTCACATTTGTTGATCATACGTGATAAAAACTTCAAAGAAAGCATTTCAGATTCACAGGACCAACAGGACGAAGACGATATGGAAATGGAAAGAGTACACAACAATTGTATTGATGCCATAAAAGACACTCATCTTGAAACGTACATTGACTTGCTTCTTATAAACGATAACGAATTGACATATACGGTTTTGGAATTTCTCAAACTGTATTTGTACTCGGAAGCTTTGCATCCCGAACATTCCAGCTCCGTCAAAAGCTCCCAGCACTACAGATTACAATACTTGTTACAACTCAAAAACTCCAAATCCAACTTCAATACTTTGGTGAAACAGCTCCCGCTTATTGTTGTGGCTAACTTACCTTTGAACGACGCCTCCAATTTCCGTCCAACCTTTCAGTTGAACTTGACCAAAAGATCACACTTTTCCGGTGTTCCATCAGCGTTACCTACTTTACCTGAAGATTTGTACAGTTTGATTGTCAGGTTCCCTGAACCCTTGAGAGCGACCACCTGGTTAAGGTGCTGCTACGAACCATACACCAACCAAGTGGCCAGCAACCCAGAATCAGCAGACGTCATCCCAGGAGAAGTCACCCAAATTTCGCTTTGGAAAGCCTACGAAAAGCAATTTCAGGAAATCTGGGACTCTTCTGAAGGAAAACTGCATCCAGAATACAAATCACTCTTACCAGCCGTCGACTTCATCAAAAATGTATCGCATGCATTCCCTAACTCCGAAGCTATGGTGGTAAATCTTGAGCCGGTAGGGAACGATCCACCAAAGAAAAAGTTTATTATAAAGGGAATACAGCCCCGTCAGTTTGCCGTCAATATTGACGTGGGAAACTACGAGGCCCTCAAACCAATTCCTGTCAGTTCAATCAACCCAAGCGAAAACTACAAGCTTCCAATTGGTCACATTGAGCCAGAAAAATTCGACCATGCGCTTGGCAGCTTGACCGACTCCATACTTTCTTCGAACATATCTAAGGACCTGGAGTACGTCAGTCCCTTGAATCTCACCGCACACGAATTGCTTGATTATATTGTGACTGAGGTGCTTGAGCCCAACGAAAAGTCGGACGAGCAAAACATATTCCGTCTCTACAATAGCCACTGGCTCCCTGAAACCATCTACGCCAATCCGTCGTTGTTGGAAGAGGGGTTGTTCAACAGCAAGTGGCTCAAGTACCTTATCTAGCTATGTATTTTACTGTATCAAATAAAATTTAGAACCTCTAAACCACCTACCCACGTGACCTGATCGAACACATCTTTTTCAGAAAATGCGATTTGAATCACACTCTACTGAAGAGAGAATAAGACAACATGGCTGAGAGACTCCCTATTAGTGTTCGTGCGACCGATGTGGTGCACCGTTTGACCGTACTTGGTTTAGTTGGAATCTGTGTGGTTGGTATTGGATCTATTTCCTTCAACGTTTGGGCCAACTCCGACTATGCCAATATGAACAAGGACAAGTTGACTTTCCAAAAGGAACAGTACGAAGAGTCACGTAGAAAGGAAGAGAATAACTAAATTAAACACTTATGTTAAGAAGGAAGAGAAGATGAATGAGCAACTAAACGATAAACTAAATAGAAGCTCATATGTATATAGTCTAATAGAAGCTTAACCAAGAGACGAGTCAGTGTAGTGGAAAGTCACAACTCAAAAATAGAGCAAGTGCTGAGGGAAGGGGACTACTCGGTTTATAGTATATGCCACGGCATAAATAAAGTGCCAAGAACATGTGTTTTCAGTGATCTTGAAAATATGAGCTCGGGCAGTCTTAGATATATCCTAAAGCAGACAGTACACCGTACATACAAAAGGTTCACAGTATTTGTTTCATATTACATGAATGCCTAAATGGTAACACATTACCATTTATTATTCATTTTTCCTTTTGCTCTATTTAAGTTTTTGCTTTTTACTAGGTTTGTCTAGACTATGTGACTTATCCAGACTCTTTTTGTCGAGACTCTTTCTTCGCTTTTTGGAATGGGTGAGCCCCAAGCCCTCTATATTCTTGTAGTTATCAAGATTAAACTTGGCGGTGGCTTCTGAGCTCAGTGGATTTAGTATCACTATGTCGTAATTGTAATGGAACTCAGTACTGCAATTGGGGCAATTACTCTTCACTGGCTTTTGGTTCGAAGCTTTGTGGTCACGTCCCATTTCTTGTAGCGCTTTATATGACATAAGACATCCACATGGACGAAGATACGCATAACTGTGAAGCTGGGTTTCTTCTGTGACAGGACACTTCATTGTTGCACCGCCATCGGTATCGGTGCGCCAGGCGATAGTGACATCGATCAAGTCCTTAGTGCTTTTAATATGTTTCCAGCGAGCGGATTTTTCCTCAGGGTGACTAGATGTCTTCCTTTGTATAAGATACTCAAGAATCTTCTCTTTGAGATATAAATTGCCTTTGTAGTCGCCGACCACCGGGGCAGGCTTTTTGTCATTGGTGTAGAGAGGAAGCGATGAGATGGCACATGTCACTAGCCTTGCCCGATCCAGATCGTCTTCCTTGACTGCAGTCTGTTTATCATTCACATACAAGGATAGTATATCCTTCCTCTTGGCTATGGTACCCCCGTCATTACCCATTATATCCTAGCAAATCTCTTCACAGTCTCCACTAAATGATACAGGCCGGAGAATTCGCGTGCCGCACTAGAAATTCATGGGCACTTTTGATATCACAGACTTTTCACAGTACTTGAACCACACAACCATGTCACAACCACAAGGAATCGACTTGCAGAAACTCCAGCCGCAGCAGCTAGTGGATGTCCGTAGACAGTTAGACCAAGAAGTGCAGCATTTTACTCAATCGCTTCAGGCGTTACAGACAGCCCAGGCCAAGCTCAAGGACTGTATTGGCAGTATAGACAACTTGGAACAGGTACAGGACGATAAACAAAACGGGGAAATATTGGTACCCTTGACGAGTTCGTTGTACTTGCCAGGTAAAATTGTCAAGAAAGACGAATACTTGGTCGATATCGGTACAGGATACTTTGTAGAGAAGAATGCTCAAGATGCAAAGGCGGTGTACGAGACCAAAATCAAGAAGTTGGTTGAGGATGGGCAGAAGTTGAAGGACATTTTAGTGAATAAGAACGATCAGTTGAACAAGGTCAACTTGGTGTTGCGAGAAAAGATGATGGAGTACGAAAAGCAACAGGGCCAAGAAGCGTAATTCTTATAGACTATAATAAAATAATACATACAATAAATAAATGAAACCAAATCTACCATGCACAGGTGGTGTGTAAGTTAGCAGTCGGTTATGATCTGAGTCGATTTTGCTATCGAATTTTTCAATGGTCGAGAAAAGCACCAAGTACCATTGAAAATAAAAACCATACTAGCTCGAGCTTGTTCTTTAAGCTTCCCACGATTTCTCCCCATTCTTTTTAAGTTTTTCTATAAATCCTCATACTGCTTGTTGAAAATGAACGGCTCCAGAAACATCTGCTTCATGTTGCGGAGCTTGGTGGCACCGAGTCCGCCTATACTGTCCAACCCGTCTTCCTCTCCCCGAGCACTCTTCAACACAATATTCTTGACCGACTTGCAATTAGCCAACAAATTCGAGACATCTGTTTTGTTCACCAGTCGTATACTGGTGAAGGCATCGACTACATTTGAATTATAATCGCTTGCTTTGATCCCTCGAATGCTTTCAGTTGCTTTGAGCACCGGTAGATTGTCCTGCTGCTTAGCAAGTACTACGTAGTTGCCAGCTTCCTCGAAAGACCAGGACAATACCAAAGTCAAGTCATGTTTTATGCAGAAATCCAGTAGCGATCGCAACACGTCCTGGTGAGAGTCAATATCGACCACTGTCAAAAGAATACGCAAGTTATTGTCATTACGGATCTCAGTTATCGACGAACCCTTATTGATCTTCTTTAGTCTCTGCCAAATGTACTCTGGCCTCAACTTGTGATATTTCAATGATAAAAATAATATCTGGAGATTGGGGTTGATATAGTAGTCTGATAGAATGGTAGTGTCAAACCTCCATGGGGTCGTTTTCATCATTGATTCTTTTAATAGTGGGTTACCTGTTTGTGATTTGTTGACTAAAATCTCCGATGGGCCTGTATTTCGCCCCGTATTCGGCCTGACGTTTGTTGGACCTGGGGATGGTGAGCTCGAGTTACGCGGCTTGGGCATTCCTGAGGACGAAAGGAGCATTGTCCTTGTTCTTTTTATTCCATCCACAGTGACATCTCTGAACTGTGAATTTGCATTACTTACATTGCTGCTACCTTCTCGTATACTTAAATCAGCTGGTTTATTTGGTGGTTCTGTCGCAGCTGGAGTCGCGATGGGTTGCGCTGTAGAAGCGGGCGAGGGCCCTGTGCTGGGCGATTCTTCCGTCCCGTATTGTTCTCGCATACGCTTTACCCCCGCTAGGATACTGGCAAATGAAGTTTGATCTGTTTCCTTGTCATCTTTCGGCCTTTCGGGTTGACTCATTGCAGTGCCAATGATTCATCTGTAGCACCAGAAATTTGGCCCGGTGAAGGGTGCGATTATGTAATCAGAATTAGATTCCCGGTAACGGGCCGCTACCGATGTACCCCACACAGTGATAAGCCAAAGTACTTAAATCCCATTCTAATACCCTTTTATAGCAATTCATTAACAAAGATCATGGCTACCTACTCAGACTCAACATTCAATGCTGCGCACTATGAAAACGCAAGACCTACTTACCCTCAATCGTTGTACGATGTGTTAATTGCTTATCATGAAGGTGAAAAAGAGGTTGCAGTTGATATTGGGACAGGTTCAGGATTTGTCGCTTTCAAGCTTGCTGAATATTTCAGGCTGGTAATTGGAACGGATCCCTCTTCTACGATGATACAGAAGTGTAATGACGATCCTCGTGCAAAATCCGATAACATAAAATTTGTTGAGTCTTTCGCAGAAAAGTTACCCTTAGCTGATCGTTCTGTGGACATAATCACTGGTGCTGAATGCTGTCACTGGTGTGACCACCCCAAATTTTTCCAAGAATCAGCTAGAGTTCTCAAGCCTCACGGGACTTTGGCATATTGGTTCTATAAAGATCCTATCTTCATTGGACATCCCAAAGCCAACGAGATCTACCGCAACTATTGCTGGAACTCGTCAATTGAGGCCAATCCCAATGATGAGTTTGAAAAATGGATGGGTCCATATTACGAGCAGCCTGGTCATAATTATTTGGGCACATTAATGAAGGAGGTAGAGATACCATCGGACTTATTTTACGATGTTGAGAGACATGAATACCTTGTAGACAACAAGGGTCATCCAATTGGCGAAAAAGAATCTTCATTGATGATCAAGAAAACTATCACTTTGGATCAGTTCTTGGAGTATGTCCAAAGCTGGAGTGCATACCATAGTTGGATGAAAGACCACGGATCGAAGTATGATATTGCCGAAAAGTTTGTAGAGGAACTCAAACTGACAATGGGATGGGATGACAGCACTCGTGTCGATGTCGTTTGGGATACCATGTACACGTTTGCAAAGAGACGGGAGTAATTTGCACCCATTCTTTCTACCTGTGCCACGTGATCTACTGCACAATTCTCGATTTGTGATCAGCTCCGATAGCTAGGCCAAATTCCCATGTGCCAGTGCCTCTAAGGGTGGTTTTTTCTTAATTTTATACATCGAGTCTATACCTCAAACATGTTTGCGCTCCTAAAAGCACTTTTGTAGATGAAGGCGTAGTCCAGTTGAGTAAATGGATAGATGTACAAAGCAAGTCGATGAAGATTGAGCTTTTCCTTGTGCGCATCAAATCAAAATTCACAAACCATATTTTACTGAAAAACATGCCAAAACGGTAAAAAATCGTTGAATGAACTTTACGACAAGAACAGAAACAGAACATATAGTACTCTTTGAAATGATAAATAAGCACATATACTGCTATGAAGCTCGATCAAATGATAGGTGACAGAGCAGTAGACGTAGGTCACTTCCATATCCTATTTGCATTGGCTTAATACAAATTCACGTGACTCCAACGCGACGCGAATAGATATGAAGATTCATCCAGGAGATGGAGAACAGTAGGTACGATGGAAACAAGACAAGCACAAGTAGAACGGCTTTCTACTGAGCTATTCGAAAACGAAAAGGTCGTTACGTACCATACCCTATCGCGAAGTTTGGGCATACATATCAATCATGCCAAGTCTCTACTACAAGAGTTCTACAGCAAGAACAAAGACAGATTAACTGCGTCGTTTGTCATTACAGGACGAACAAAAAAAGGAGTCCTCATCAAGGTGTCTAAAGACGAGACTAAACTAGAAGAAGACGTGAAAGCATTTGACTCAATCAACACTGTCCATGTCTACCTTTTGAAGTCACAATCCAGTCAATTCACCACTCAAGAAATAGCGTTTGAAGAATTGCAGCATCCGCTGAAATTTGAAAATGCCCAAGAGTATTACAAGAATGGAATGATACGAGGCGCAGAAGTGAAGGAAGCGGTTAACGTACCGAAACCGCCGGTAGAAATAAAGACTAGTCCTGGTGTTTCTGTCACCCCCACCCCAGCCAGTAGTAGCAAACCCAAAGTAATGAGACTGGCTGGGATTTCATCTTCATATGTATCTAGAAAAAAGCAACCAGCGAAGTCCGCCACACCTATTAGCAATTTTGCATCAAAAACCGAACCTGTGAAACGTACCATACAGGAACCCTCAGGCTACCAATATAAGCTGCGTAAGCTTGAAAAGGCCCAGCCCAAAGAACGGGTGGTAGTATCCAATAACGTGGACGAAGACAATGATGAGCCTGAAGATGTGCCCAAAAAAACCAGCGACCTTAAGAAACTCCAGCAAATGTTCGACGATATGGGTGATTTTAGTGATTTCGGAGACGAAGATACAGAAGATAATATTGCGGGGAGCCAGAAAGAAAAAGAAGTCATAGAGGAAGTCAAATCTACGAATGAGAAACTGAAAGAATCCATTCCGAAAGAATCCACCCCAATGTTTGTACCAGAGGATGAGGACGAGGAGATGCAAGACAGCGAGAAGCAGACTAATAAGAGAGCTACATCTGAGGATGTGGAAACTAAAGCAGACACATTAGATGAAGATGGATTTGTGGTCAGCTACCGAAAATCCAAGCCCAATGCAGCACATAAACCAGAATCAAGGCCCGCAAGGCCTGCTACAAAGCCAAAGGTCAAGGCGCCTACCAGCAACAAGTCAGACGGAAAAAAGAAGCAGAGTTCGCTCATGAATTTCTTTTCTGCAAAGTAAGTGGTTTCAAATCAGGAAATACTGTAGTTTATGTTACATAGGACATAACACGGTTAGTAATTTCTATAAGTATGGGGAATAAATGCCAAGCTACAATTGCAGCATGCTATTCCAGAAGTAGTAACTTGTGTGGGAAAGTAGCAGCCAGTTCTCCGTACATTACTTGCACTCCCCGCCATGCGCGCTAGACGAGGTGTATAAACTTTAAAAGATATGCCAAGTGTTTCAGCCAATGACGAAATCTAGTGGTATCAATGTACAACATCCTATACTCTAGTAGTGAAACCTATGGAATCGAGGCTTGTGAAAGGTGATGAGGCCATCATCGAAGCAACCAATAGACAATCTCCAGCCAGCTTTCAACATTCCTCAATGGAAGACGAATTATCCAAAAGCAGGTCCCAAGAAAAATAGAAGCGTTGTCTCGACTATAATATGTATATCCGTTTTGAAGTCTCGTGATGAACAAGAGATCATTTCGTCCGTATTGGGAAATTATAATCAAAAGTTCGAGGACCATTTCCCAAAAGGGCAACTAATTAGGTCGCAGAAATCTCCGCATTGGGTAATTTCTGGGGCCGTCACAATAGAGTGCAAAATTTGGTGAGGCTTTCAAAACTCGAAATACCAAAATAGTTCAAACAAACACTAACTTCGGAAACATTATATATAGAGGGGGCTTTGGGCATAGACATCACCTCTTCAGAAAAAAAAGCAGAAACATTTTTAGGTTTTACCAACCCTTTTCCATCGTTTTCAAGCCACTATGAAGTTAACCCACACCACTGCCATCGCCATCTTGGCCTGCTCCACTGCTGTCACCGCCAATGCTCCATCTGTATCCGAAAACGCAGTGGAAACCAGAGAGATTCCTCAAGAGTTGCGTGAAATCTTTGCCGAATTAGATACTCTCGCCAAGAAGAGAGAAATCGGTGACATCGACATTCCAGAACACGAACTTTCCAAGAGAGAATACAAGATTGTCACTGATATTTTGGCTGCTATCAACCAAACCAACTTAGCACCAAAAATTATTTCCGCGTTAGCCAGTGAAACTACTTTCCAGCCAATTGTTATCAAGACCATTGTTGCTGTGTTAAAATCCGGTCTCATTAACTTGACTTCTTTGTTCCAAGCGTTGGATGAATCAAACTTGATCGGTCAAGTGCTTCAACAGCTTATTTCAGACTGTAGCTTTTACGTCGACCTCTTCAATGTTGCTTTAAGAGAAATCTCAAACTTGGGTAACCTTGTCAAGGAAAAGATCTCTAGTGGTAACGCCAAGAGAGATGCATTGGCTGACGCCTTCAGAAGCCATAACGAAGCTTTGCAAGCCAAAAGTTACATCGACTCACTCGAAGCTGCTGACTCTGTTGACAAGAGAGACGCGATAAATAACGACATTGTAGTCAACTTGTTGGATTCCTTGGCCAAATCCGGTTTGGCCTCCTCGGTGGTCAAGTCGCTTATCACTGACCCTAACTCCATTCCATTTGCCACAGAATTGATCAAGGCTGTTATACAAAATGATGCCTTACCACTCAGCGATATCATCAGCGCTCTTAAGAACTCCAATTTAGTCCCAGACTTGTTGAACCAAATCCTTACTGTCGACACTTTCAAGACTGTCGCAGTCAATGCTTTCGCAGCATTTGCCGGTAAATGTTCTGGTTCTACTTCAGGTGGATCTGGTTCAGGATCTGGTTCAGGCACCACCACCAGCACCACCTCCTCCGCAACTCCTCCAGCTGCAGGTTGTAAGAGAAGAAGAAAGAGAAGATCTAACTACTAAGAAATTTTCAAAAACTTTACCTTTACACTTAGAAATTTCCTGAACGCTGCCGGGCAGTGTCTAAAATTATACCGGGCCAACGGCCGAAAATATTTTTCTGTAATAGCTCATTAGCACTTAATACATATTCGAAGCAACAAAAAGTAGACAGTGAAAAGCAGTAGACAAAATAAGAAGCGCATGTGACAGAATGACAGATTTAGTAAACAGTGATAGAGAATACACCTTGTAGAGTGAGACAAAAATAGATAACATTTGCTGTAGAGCCTGACTATACAACAAGTAGAGTGCAAAAAAAGAGTAGACAAATAAACAGTTGCTAGCACTGGCTTATCGGGGAACAATTGCGATTAGTTGAGAATCAATTGAGAAATGAAATTCTTCGACGTAGAGAAGCCAGTGCGACTTTGTTCGTAGCCCGGAATAAATCCAATACACGAGAGAGAACATCTGTTAAACGATGCGACGAAGGGCATACGATGCCGTGCGGATAGTGATCATCATAGACGATGACTCTCGATTGGTCTGTCGAAATTCGGTGTAGCAACTAGCAACCTTTATAGCATTCATCTAGACGAAGACGATATCGGGGCGTTTGAACCGACGAGGCTAGACGGCGGCCTGATTAGGAACTTTTGTAAACAGTCCAAATGTCATTCTCAAACAGGCCCAATATTGGACAAAAGTGAGCGGCCCACACTAAAAAAAGGTTGGATTGGGCCCAGAATGCTCGGTCGGGACACGACTTTGCGACTTTCCCCCCTCGCTCAAAGCCTCATCTATTATTATTGTTATTGTCAAACACAAGCAAAATCAGCACTAGCTTTACATCAAGTCTTTACCTAAGTAGTTTGAACTGATAGATTCGATTTTATAGACTGACACACCCACCTTGGTTCTTTCGTTTTCAAGTCAGTCTATGAAGGAGGAGAAGGAAAAACCTCTGCATCTGGTTCTGCCAGCGCCTGAAAGCCTCGCGGTTCCCGCCAAAGACAAGCCGCCAGGAGAGAATGTGGCCACCACCAACACCGAATATACCTCACCTAGCAAGTCGATAAAGAACTTTTTTAGAAACCGTTCATCAGCATATTCCATTGATAGCATCAGCGAAGAGCCCGAATTGGGCGACAGGGGGAGAGTGCTGAAGGAGAGACGAACAACCCCTAGAATATCCATAGGCAGCGAAGCGCTGCCTTCCCGAGCTCCCCACCATCGTTCCACATCACCTCCTGCCGGGGGTTCAACCGGCACATTCAATTCATTGCTCCAACTCAAGTTCGGGCGCTCTAAAGCCTCTGTCAATTCAGGCTCTTCCAATCCTGATCCCGGCTATCCTGTACCGGTACCCGCAACTCCAGCCAACAAGCCTACCACCATCGATGATTTCGCCGATACATCTTCATCTGAACTGTACAAAGGCAGCAAATACGACTCTGATTCCATCAACTCTATACTAGACGAGTACGAGGGCCCCACCTTGGACCCAGCAGCCCCTGCAGCGAGCCTGCAGTTTGTGTTCAAAGAAGAGTTTGATGAAGGTGATTCATCTAGAAGCAGTAACAAACGAACCCCCACCAAACCAGCACCAAAAGTCATCCGTACAACCCCACCCCAAGGATCAAAGTATCCACGCCCCTCGATCGATGTGGCGCTTTCCAGTGCATATAACGAGCCCGAACCGTTCCCTTCAAAACGGGCTTCAGGTACTTCTTCCAGCGACAGTGCTGTACCTACTAGTGGCAGTAGTAGTTCCAAGTCCATGAAGTTTAGGATCTTGCCCAACGATAAAATTGAGCCCGTGACGAGAACCACCGAAATAAGAAAGGATCGGAAGGAAGTAATAAGTGCATCGTCTAACGTCGATGTAAATAGATCATCCCTTTACAACATGACGACTATTTCAGACTCGGAGCCCGAAGTCAAGTATCCTGATCCCGACGTTACCCCGGCCCAAGGAGCTCGTGCAAAGGCCCGTGACTCGTCAAATACCATAGAGATCGAGTCCCTTGAACATGTAGCGGGACCTAGCAGCAAAAGGCTCTCGGAAGTGCGGTTTGCAGACCCCGAAGAAACGGCTCTTGGCCAGTCGTACCGACTGCTGCTCATCAACCCTGACGAAACAGAGCTCAAGGCGAAGAGAGATACAGTACGATCCTCGCTTTCGTCCGGCGAGCTTTTGCACAACCTCGAAAACCCCAGCTTTGATCGAAAAACCACGGGCATAAACTTACTTGCCAACAAGTCGTTTGCTCCACAGGCATCTTCCACCCTTCGGAATAGTCAGGACTACCCCAAGGGAGGTATCACCAACCTCACAGCAGGCTTAGACTCTAGCACAGAACTTCCTGTCATGCTATATAAAGTCCAGGACAAAGACTACGATGAGGGTAACCAAAGGTGGTCTGTATACGAGCACAAGAGACTTTCGGACCAACAACATGCACCAGCACCCACTCAAAGTAGCGACGAAGAGGAAGTGGCACCTACCCAACCTCCTCAAGTATATGCATCAGAGCGAAGATCGAATAGTCAGCTGACATTCAAAAGTGCCTTTTCCCAGATTCCTCTCACCACCTCCAAAATGCCCGAAACTCCCGCTATACCACCCCAAATACCCCGGTCAGTCTCCAAAAACCAGGAATACATTGACCAGAACTTCAACGAGCATGTTGGCGATTTTCGCCGCGACAAACCCCGCCAAGTATCTTCAAAAGCATCTTCAGGTAGCATGGGACCTCCACCGCCAGCATTGGTTAGAGAACCGCATAATATCGACTACAATGATCAAAACTCGTTCGACTTGGAACAAAATATCGAAAAGCACATGGAAGGCGGACACATGAAAAGCCCTACCCACCAAGTCAAATACTCATGGTACCTGCCGCTCTACTTTGTGTTAATGATGATACTCGGCTTGATCATCCCACCTATCTACTTTTTAATCGCACTCGGAGTGTTTGACTCCACCAATACCACCAAGCAATTCTATTCCGGGCTTACCTACAAAGGAAACCAGGTTAAACGATTTTCCAAAACTCAAAAGATCCTTAGTTTGGTACTAGGAATATTGTGGTTTGCGATAGTGGTGGCCATGATTGGCGTGGGTATAGGACTTGGTACCAGACACAATTAATAGACATTACCAAACTATTTAAACAAGCCGTTAATACGTATACCCAGGGCATATAGTATTTAAATAGAATCAATACCACCAAAGGACCGGAAAAAACTTTATTAGAAAAAGGCCGCCGTAAGTGAAGCTTGGATGTTGATTGATAAGGTAAGCTAAATTCTCGAGGCGCAATCGCCATATATCTTTTCTAGCAGATTACACTAGCTTATCGTTGAATTTATATGTACATGGCTAATGTGTACACTTGCCATCGTCGTAACTTTGTGGTTCTCATCTAGTCTAGTCTCTCATGACTGGGTGCAAAATCTGGCAGAAGTTAGTGCTATAAAATAATTTGGTAACTAAAAAAGGAACCAATAGACAAAGTTTTTCAATCATGACCATCCTCTGCTTAATCGCGACAGCCCTATTATATACGAGCTCTACCTTACGAGACCAATACATAAACGTGAGGCAGAGCATAATTTCACATGGTGATTCCTGGTATCATTGGAGAAGACATCAGTACTAGACTACAAAAACGCCTCTATCTAATTAGTTCAAAAGCCATTTCTACTAGACAAAACTGCTCTTGAACTGAAGCTGCAAAAATATTTTACATTAATCATTATAGCACTTGGCCAGTCTTTTTCTGTGGTGCAGTCTGGCTACTGAGCATTATTACGCACTAAATTGAGTGGCTGCAACCGAAGAGCCGCATACAGTTAGGCTCCATGGCGAGGCTCCGATTATTGGTTCT
The DNA here is from genome assembly GCA_003706505.3 of Suhomyces pyralidae. Taxonomy (NCBI): domain Eukaryota; kingdom Fungi; phylum Ascomycota; class Pichiomycetes; order Serinales; family Debaryomycetaceae; genus Suhomyces; species Suhomyces pyralidae. Next base: position 148,299 of record PPLO03000014.1, read on the forward strand.
GGCTTATCAAGTCGCGAAGCATGCCTCGCCTTATTTATATCATATAGACTATATACACCATGCAGTATATACGCATGCATAGCCCGGTTCAAACGATCTACTCGACGATCTACTCGCAAGTCCAATACATGTAGATCTCGGGCGAAGCCCCGTACATGCACAGTATACTGCACTACACATTATCACAGGCTACATATTTTCATTCTACCAGCAAGTAGCCAACCTCTTCGCCCGAAGTGTGCCGCCTTCCTCTTGTAGCCAGTGTCTATGTGTTCCTCATTGTAGCATTGTGGTAACTGCGGTATCTGCCCCTATCGATAAGGCGTCGTGTCGCGCCCAAACACTGACCATTTCTGGGGAACAGCCTGAACCGCCTAAAGCAAGAAATTGCCATAGTGTTGCAATTCTATAACTAGTTACCAATATGGGAAATGTTCCAGCCAAAGAAGGTAGAAATCGATCGTACAGCTACACCGGAAACTCGCCTCACATAGCCGACGCCACCGGGCTTATCACCAGGTACGCCCAACCAGGCTCTCGAAGAAACACCCTTCCACATTCATATGGCACCAGTTCGGTGTTGGAGTTTCGAAAGTCCAAGCGCAAAGAGGAGAAAGACAGGAATAGGGAGACACACTACTTGGGCTTGATAGTGAGGTTTGATGAAAATGTCGATGGCGGATACCTAGCACCGTACGGCACGTACAAGTCCAACTTGGATTTCAATACCGAGATTGTTCGCAAACTCATCATCAATCGGCAGCTTGCGCCGTTTTTTACACCGCTACAAGATTTTAATGCCGACTGGACCGACGAGGAGCTCTTGATATTGTTGTCGCAGCTTTCGTTGCACAGCATAGAGACGGCGTACGACGACGAACAAGAGGAAGACGATATCGACAATCATAAGATCCACAAGTCGTCCAATTACTATAAGAGACAAGAAGAGAAGGCTGAGCTTCGGGCGTTGATCGAGCGGGTGAAACAGCTTCAAAAGGACGAAGAAGCGCGCTTCTTGGAACAGAAATTGGAGGTGAAGGAGAACGGATTTGCAACGGAACTCTCGCAAGAGATTCCCAGCAAAGAGCTCTTATTGAGACTCTATCGCAATGCATCCGAATGTCCCATCTGTTTCTTATACTATCCACGTATCCTCAATATTTCACGGTGTTGTTTTCAGCCCATATGCACCGAATGTTTTGTCCAGATCAAACGTCTAGACCCACACTCGCCACACGACGACCCGTCGAACCAAACCGGTTCTGACTCGTTGCCACATACTCTCATTTCCGAGTCCGCCAGCTGCCCCTACTGCGCGCTGCCGGACTTTGGAGTCACCTACGAGGCCCCTCACGATATCAACACCGGTTTGGGCGGAAGTACCAAGCCCGGTAACTATGTAGGCGGCCAGTGTGACACCGAATTATCGAAAACAAGAGAGCTGGAGCCCGTTGAAGATAACATCATGATGAGAAAACCGGTTAAAGCAGGCAAGAGAAGATCGTCGATGGCTGCAGATGCGCTTGGTGTTATCACCACCGACACAATTCGGCCAGACTGGGAACAAAAACTCAATTCTGCGCGCAATAAGTTGGCCCGCAAAGCTGCGACAGCCAGTGCCATCCACGCATCCAACCTTCTCATTTCCAACGGAGAAGCCGAGGACCAGTACAAGGAGCCCAGCAGCACGCGAAGACAAGGAAACGGCATCAACAGCCACTTGCGCACAGTTGAGGACCGGATGATCGAAGAAGCCATGCGGTTGTCGATCCTCGATGAGCAGGAGAGGCGAAATAAGTCCGATAACAACAGTAAATAAGTACATAGCTATAAACGAGGTTACGCCATAAACTTAGGAACAGACGCAGAAGCGTTGCCTCAGTGATGAAACTTCGTCGAGGAAGGGGTACGTTAAACGAGTTAGATGAGATGATATTTTTCAAGAGGCACCGATATTATGCGCAGGCGATGACGTGCATGACAGGGGCGACGCGAGAGCGGGGCACCGAGGGAGCCTCGTCGCTGATGCCGGACGAAGCTAAATGGTAGTGTACCTGGGGCAATCCGAGACCGAGCACCTTCTCAGGCAAGCAAATATCGGTGTTGCTACTAGGGATTGTCATTACAATTTAGCAGTACGCAATGCGATCGTCAACAAAGTGGTTACAAAACTTGAACAATTGGACAATGCAGATTCGCTCGTGATCAAGCAGCAGTCGTGGTGCATCTTATTGTTGCCCAAACAGGGGGCGTAGCGGCCATTTAGGGCAGGCCAGGGTGCAGTGAGCAAGAGACAAAGTCAAGAGACAAAGCCTGAGGCTAGGCTGTCAACCTTTGCTCCAGTTGCGACGGTTGGCTCACGAGCCCATTCATATCGTGGGAGTCGCCCTGTCAACTGCTTACATGCAGAACCGTTATGTCATAATTGGTGCCGTAATGCAAATGTCCAGGGTGAATATTGCCGGTGGCAAGGAATGAACTATATCCCGCCTCGGCATTCTCTGAATACCATTGAACCATTGATCATTTTGAATGCTTACATACATTGAACACCTAAAGAAGAGAAATATAACAGTTCGCCTTTGCTCTCCCCTCTCATCGTCTACTTTAAAATAACACCTCACGCATTGTGTTTTTAGTGCCTTATTGTGTTCGCAAATAATACATTATTTTTTCTTTTAGGGTTCTGCAAAACAGTTTATTTGCGAGCCCATATCCAACGCGCCCGTCTAGAAGCGTTAATGGGGATTTTTTAAGCAACATTGTGCATATTCCGCATGTAATTATGTCTCCTTCCTCTAGCGCATGTCACTAGTAGATATACCTAGCATCTTGTTCTAATTGATACTTTTTCTACTTCACCCTGACTCGATTAGACTACTGTATTGTTGATTGTCCTATTGGACCCGTAAATATATTCCCCGTCGGTACTTATTGGGCACTCACCATATATATCAACATATCCCCAGTACCTGTGAAATTCACCTAGCCAATTTCTATGCCGTCCCAATACAAAGAAGACTTCATATCGGAAGCGGTAAACGCTCTTCCCACCAAACGACTATTTGACTTTGGCTCGTCCAAGCTCCGAGAATGCACCAAGCTCGCCAAAGAGTTTGAGTTGACCAGTCCCACCGCCAACGAAGTCATTCTCAAAGTCAAAATGGTGGGCATCAACTACCAGCACGACTTCCAAACGTTCAAAAAACCATCCTCGCTCTACAACACAAACCTCACCCGCCTCAGCTCCAACGGCCCCACACCGTCATCAAGCCACGACTCCATATCAGCGTTGGTGCCTGGCAACAAGATCATAGGCAAAGTCCACTTGACATCCAACCACCCGGACCTAGACCACTTCAGACAGTATTCGAATGCTAAATACTTGGTGTTTCCGTATACCAATTGCATCAACCAGAATAGAAGTACTTATTGTCGCAACTGCGACAAACTCGCCAGTCATTCCCTCGCCAACCTCTCCTACAAGTCGTACAAGTACCACCAAAAGTATCCATGCGAAGAAAACTTGATTTACGGCAGCACCATTGACGGCGGACTCCAGGACTACCTCAAAATCCCCAACCCGACAGAGACATTGATAAGGATCCCCGAACATGTCAGCTTACACGACTGCTGTTTCTTGCTCGACACCATGCTTCCATTCTACTCTTTCATCAAGGACCACTTGATGGATAATCTCGGCACAGACCCCACTGCCGACGAGCCCGGGCTCGGCAACATGTTGATCATCCTCAACGATATCACCAAGGAAGTCAACGACATTTTAATTGTTATCAAGCACTTTCATATCAGCCAGAAAACAGTTACTTTTATCGACCGCAAGAAAATCGCCAAATTGTCCGACTCCGAAAAACTCAACTACAGGAAAAAGTACAGCCAGGTGTTTGCATTTAGTGTATGCGACGAATCGGTGCGGTTCGCCATACACTGTTCTGTGTCCCCGGGCTTGGAAAGCACCAAGTCGCGCTACAACATCGTTCTTTTTGACCAACACAACCCCGAGTCCTTGTCGAAAAACAAGTATCTCAACAAGTATCACAACGACAAAACGATTCACCAGTTCAAACTCACGTACAAAGACAAAATCAACACCGAGGAGTTGCTGCGCATCATCGCCTCACTCAACAAACATGCAAGGCGCACCAAGGAAAAACCACGCCACTACGAGCCCGAGTCCCCTGCGACCAATCCCGACTCGAGACCTTCGATAGGTTCCATCGAATCCACAGGCACCACATTCTCTACTGGGGACCAGTCTATCCATTCCGATTCCACCTCCACCACCATATCGTCCAAAAACGGCGACAACTCGCCTTCAGTATCTAAAACATTGCGGTTCCGAGACAACGAGTCTATCATCGACACATGTAATTCGTCGTCTTCGTCGTCTTGCAATTCCTCGGCCATATCCTCCCACTACTCGTGGCTCTGGTACGATAAAGACTTTGACTTGTGTCACGAACACGAGCAGTCTGACGATGACGACGACTACGACCACCCGGGATACAAGAAAAACCACACCACGAAACAACTTAACCGGCTCATCAAAAACCCGCGCCATTTATCCCGTGTGTGCTACTCCAACCGGTCCTACAAGCCGACCAAACTCAACGCATTTATCTTTTCATAATGCAAAATCTGCCGTTTATCTACATAAACGCGAACTCAACCATTTATCTATCATGAACACGATAAAACGCACTTATCCATAAATGACATCACGACTAATGCCTTCTTCAATTATCCATTACCTCTATGTATTACTTATTACTTTAGCTCAATTAACTTATTTTGAGATTCGCCACTTTACTTACTTTTTTACATTACTTTCTTTTATTATCTTCTATATATTTTGTATTAATCATTATTTTTTAATCCCAATTCTCGTAAAGTATCGGTGAGAATGGCACGCAACTTGTACAAGTTGACTATGCGGAGCTTTTCGTCCTTCAAATGGGCATTGTCGGATGCCTGGCCACAAGGGATCTGGGCTGCCGGAGCATTAAAACACTTTTCCAAAAACCGAATCGACGGAATCGAGCCGCCCTCGCGAATAAATAACGGCTCCACTTGGCCCCAATTAGCTTTGGTTTTTTCATGTAGAACCTTGTAGACATGGTTGGTGGGGTCACCAAGCCACGGCTCGGCTTCATGGAAAATATTCACCAGCAACTTATTGTCAGACTTGAGTTTTGCAAACTTTGCTTCGAGAAATTCCACCAACAGCTGCTTGATTTTGAAAAGATTCTGGTTAGGGACTATACGGATAGAGATGGTGGCTTTGACGATTTGCGGAATAACAGTGTTATTGTTGGGGCCGGAAACTTGGATCTTGTGGATGGTCAATGAAGGGTTCCTCCATTTGGCCATCAATGTTTGGAGGTCTTGGTTATTTATGTTCTTATCTAACGCAGCCTTCTCTATGTTCTTGTAGAGTTCGATTTCGGTCTTGGTAAGAGGAAGAACGTCGTCATAAAAATTGCTGAGCTTGATCTCGTCGGTTTCTGGGTCTACAAGCTGGCCAAGAATATGGATCATGTCCATGGTAGGTTCTTTCAGGACTCCTCCATCCACCCCCGAGTGTCTGTCGGGCTTGGAAGACTTGATGGTGACAGAGGCATTGATAACACCTCTCAAACCATAGTTAAGACATGGCGTTTCGTCATCTAACCAATACGAATTGGAGAGCATCACCCAGTCGATATCGCCTATGAGAGCTTTGTTTTTGGTGATGACGTTCTGGAACCCAATAGAGCCACACTCTTCTTCACCTTCTATAATGAATACCACGTCGCTGCTCAATTGCTGCTTGTGGTAAAGCTCTGCTACGGCATATATAGCTGCTAGTGTGGGGCCCTTGTTATCAGACACACCACGGGCATAAAGACAGCCGTCTTTAGCAGTGAGAACAAACGGGTCGGTGGCCCAGTCGGTCGCTTCAGAGTCGGTAGCATCAACGACATCATAATGGGCGTACCAAAGCACTCTAGTGGGTTTGGTCACTTGACCAAGACTGTTTCTACTGAAGACAGAATACACAATGGGATTGCCGTTGACTACAGGCAAAAGCTCGGTATGACTAGCACCTAGACTATTCAAGAGTTTCGAGAGAAACTGGGCACACCGACGTGAATGTTCCAAGTACTGGGTAGGAAACTTGGAAATAGTCTTGTGGGAGGTAAACTTTTCAAGCGACGACAAGAGATGGTCGTTGGATAAATGGTCTGCCAGTTTATCCAAAAGCGCCAGCTCTTCTTGGTTGTCGTCCATGCGATTAGGGTTGGATATTTCCCAGAGACACAACGCTTTATGGCCGCCAGAGAGTAGGTAGGTGATTCCTGACGAGTCTGTGAAGATATTGACGGCAAGAACTGCACCAGTTTCGTCCCGATTACTGAACGAATGGCCCACTTTATCGTCTTGGGCAGAAACTAGCACTTTGAAGCTTTTGTAGACGGGATGCTTATTGTTGCCCGTATCTTCCTCGGTGACTGGAGTAGGTTGGTTTTTGATGGTGAACTTGACTAAACCGCCCAAATTGGTGGCTTTAAACACACAGTCACGATAAATTCCCAAACTGAGTACTTCGTCATAAGCAGAAGAGGTATCACAGAAATGAAACGACCGGATCATTTGGTACGTGCTGAGGTCCCAAACGTTAATACTAGAGTCACTCAATCCCACGTACAAGTAGTCTTGGATCGACATGGACAAAATGGAATCGTCGTTTTCTAGCGAAACCACCTTTGAAACCTGGACATTTCCTCCTTTTAAGGAAATCAGCCAAACATTAATTATACCATCGCCTCCACACGAAATAAGCTGGAGATCATGTGCCAACTGGGGCGTATGGAGACTCATACAGTAAACATACCCATTATGGGCAAATCTTATTATATCTTCATTTCTGACCTCAATGAGTATAGGCCGTAAATGCTCAGGATGCACGGTGCTGCTGTTTTTACGATGCAACTGGTGTTTTGTCTGAAGTGTGTTGACAGACCCACCAGGACCTTTGGAGTCAAAAAACTTGTCGTAACGAAAGTGAGGAAGCCTTTCGATAGTTGACAACGGGCTCAGTTGGCACGAGGTCTGGGATGGACGGAGGGGAAGACGACACCACAAGATGGCCGCGTTCTGGGCTCCGATAAAAAGCGTCGCAAGGGTGTCGCTCCATGCAATTGAAAAGATATCGCCAATATCCACCACTGAATAAATTACATGAGTACATGTGAGATGCGAAAGGTTGGCGGAGTCGGGAATATCTTTGAGTTTCGACAAGTCCCAGACCTTGACGAGCGAGTCGGAACCAGCACTAAAGAGAAAGGTTTCGTCTTCTGTGATATCAAGACACAAAATGGACGAATGGTTATCGTGGGGACTGGCAGCCGCCTCGAACTTCAAGGTGTAATCGACCATGTCAAACACCAAGATCTTGGAGTCTTGAGTACCGCAGAACAAGAGTTTCTTTTTAGGTGCTGGAATCACACACAATATCGAGTGTGTGTGGGACCATTTGTGGACTAGTTTGGGAACAATCAGGCTTGTCAACAGCAGATCATGCGGATCAGCCTGGTCGTTTCCCAGGTCGTTCACCAGATCCTCCTGAGAGTAAGGTGGCACCTCAAAATCGTCGTTGATGGATAAGTCGGCTACTGTAAGATTGGGAGGGTTCAATCGTACAGGAGTATATGACAGAGAACGGTATCCTATGGGGTCGGGAGAAGATGTGCTGTTGATGGGAAGCGAAGGCCGTGACGGTTTGGGAATATACTCTCCTTCGTGTATAATATCTCTGCTATAAGAGGTCATATTAGCTTGCCAATGTTTGATGGGAAGGATAACACTAGATTCGGGCGTCTAGTTGGCAGTTGTCTAGGTACAGTTGTCTAGGTACAGTTGTCTACTCTAGTGCGAACTGTCTAGTGACCAATGATGGTGGTGTGTACTGGTACGTACGATATTTATATGGTTTTCTGGTATTTCAGTGTTGGTGTTTTGTTATTATACAGGCTTTGTTTATATGTACATTCATAAGCGTCGTCAGCCTAACAACAAAGGCAGCGGGTCTGGCGGGCCAAGTATGGCTTCTGTAGATCTTCTCGTGTGCCACAGTGGTCGTGCCCATCACGTGAGCGACCGGACACGATAGGAAACCCGCGGCCACGAGCGATCATGTGACCGTTCTCGGACTCGGAAAAAAAAACGTTTGTCTAGGGCACTACGATTCTTCTCGAGTCCGATGCTGGTCACGCGACGAGCACCGCCCTCGCTCATCACCGGCGTTTTCCCTGACGTTTTGGTACCCCCACACCCACGTGGGCCCCAGATTAATTAACTTTCAAAAGCAATTTTTAGCCAAGAAAGGGTAGGCATCACACGAGAAGATTCCCTTTAAATGTCACACGATAGCTAACCCAAAACAGAATTATACTTTATATCAGTCTATAATCAAGACAAGGCTTTAATTTGCAACCTACTAATAAGACTGCTAATTAGACTGCTATCAATTGTTTCGCTGTGAATTTTGAATACTATCTAACCTTGAGCCAGCACATTCAGCATCAATAGACATATCGACCAAATCGTCAACAAATTTGCCTACTACATAGCCAAGAAACAGTTCAAGGGACTTCAAGTAACCCTAGAAAATTTTCAACCGTTGCCAATCTTTTAGGCTACTATGAAGTTTGCACATTCGCTAAAGTTTAATGCGGTGCCTGAGTGGCAGGACCTGTATGTCAACTATCCTGGCTTAAAGAAGCATATCTACAAGCTTCAACAGGACCAACTTCAGGTTAGTCAACCAAATGACGGTTCCTACAATACAGAGCAAACCAATCCCACCACTGTGACCGAGTTGGTAGAAAATGCCAAGTACAACAAGAAAAAAGCTGCCAAACAGGCAGTCAAGACAGAGGAAAACGAGAAAAACCGGCTTTTCCGCACCAAAATCATGCGTCGGTTTAAGAAGCGTGTCGCCGAGGAGGGGGAAGACAACGAGGACACCATTGAGTTGGATGACTACGTCACCGATAAACAAACCTCCACCAACTCCACCACCTTGGATATCGACAACTCCACCATCAATTCTTTCTCTGACTGGTTGCAAAGTAACCCAGACACGGAAGGGTCTTCCAGTGCCACACCTCCAGATTATGAAGATCCATCTTCACTTAACTTTGACCCGCTCAAGGCATTCACCAAGTCGCTTCTTGGAGAGTTACAAAAGGTGACCGAATTCTTCAACGAGAAAGAAGCAAAGGTATTGGCCGAATACGACAACTTGATCAAGGATCTTGAGTCTAATAATGTCGATATCAACGACATGTACAAGTTCACCCAGGCGTACAATCACGAGAATCACGACGTAGTCAATAACGATGCACACCACCAGTACAATATCAAGTCCACTCTTTCCAGAACCACCACCAATGCGTCTGTATTCGATACCATCAATCACGTGGACAACGATTACGACTTGGAAAAGCAGCCTGTCGTATTTGACCACCGTGAAGTAGAGGTGGAAGAAGAGGAAGACGATGACGATGACGACGACGACGACGACGACGATGCCTTGCACTCACAAAACACCGCTCTTCTCAACCACACCGACTTCAATGTCAAGGAACAGATGAAAATCACGCTTCGGAAGAAATCGGTTGCCCTTTTCATCACCCTTTCCGAGCTCAAATCGTTCATTGAGCTCAACAAAATCGGGTTCACCAAAATCTGTAAGAAGTTCGACAAAACATGCAACTACTCCATCAAGTCGGACTTCATCAACAATTTCTTGCCTTCGTCCTCTCGGGTATTCCTTCCTGAAACCTTGAAGTACTTGGACCATGCGCTCAACCAAATCGTCAAGATCAACGCGTTTTTGTCGGGAAGGCTCACGCCTAAAACCACCTTGCATGACTTGGAAAACGTCCGCAGCGACTTGAAGTCTCACTTGAGAGACCACATTGTGTGGGAACGTAACACCGTATGGAAAGACCTTCTTTCTCTTGAGAAGAAGTCTTATAACCTCAACTTCGACTCGTCGGCTTTGAACCAGAAAATGGGCGATGAGGCCGATTCTCAGACATCTATGTTGCATATGAGAATGAGCTACTATCCGTTGCCCTTCAACATTTCGGTATTTGGCCATACCCATGTTGGTATTCCTACTTCTTTTATTTCGTGGCAAATCGTCAAATTGGCTGTTACGATTATTACTTTTATAGTGTTGCTTTGCGTCAAGACCTTTAACGACAAGGAACAGGCCCGTTGTTTGGCGGTGTTGGTGGCTGCAGCTATGTTGTGGGCTTCCGAAGCCTTACCATTATACGTCACCGCCATGTTGGTGCCTCTTTTGGTAGTAACTTGTAAGGTGTTGAAAGACGACGATGGCAATGCTATGGAAGCTAAAGCTGCTTCTCAGTACATTCTCAGTGCCATGTGGTCTTCGGTCATTATGATTTTGATCGGTGGTTTCACCTTGGCCGCGGCTCTTTCCAAGTACAATATCGCCAAGATCTTGTCTTCGTTTATCTTGGCTGGTGCTGGAACCAAGCCCAGAAACGTGTTGCTTGCTATTATGGGTGTCTCGTTGTTTTTGGCAATGTGGATCTCCAACGTGGCTGCTCCTGTTCTTTGCTTCTCGTTGATCCAACCTATTCTTAGAACTTTGCCCACCGAATCGCCAATGTCCAAAGCTTTGGTTTTAGGTATCGCTCTTGCTTCTAACGTGGCCGGTATGGCCTCTCCTATTGCCTCGCCTCAAAATGTTGTTGCCATCGAGTCCATGAATCCAAGTCCTGGCTGGGGTAAATGGTTCGCCGTGGCCTTACCGGTCTCTATTGTTGCCATGCTTGGTATTTGGTTGGAACTCATTTTCACCTTCAAGATTTCAAAGGTTAAGATCAAGGCTTTCAAGCCTATCAAGGATCCGTTGACCGCCAAGCAATTGTACATTTCTGCTGTTTGCATAGCCACCATTTTGTTGTGGTGTGTTGAATCTCAACTCGAAAGCACCTTTGGTGAGTCCGGTATTATTTCTGTCATTCCAATTGTGTTGTTTTTCGGTACTGGTCTCTTGAAAACCGACGACTTGAACAATTATCCATGGAACATTGTGTGGTTGGCCATGGGTGGTATTGCCCTAGGTAAGGCCGTCACATCTTCCGGCTTATTGAAAACAATTGCTACTGCATTGCAAAAAAAAATCATGGACTTCGATGTCTTTGTAGTCTTGGTTATCTTTGGTATTCTTATTCTAGTTGTGGCTACCTTTGTGTCTCATACTGTTGCAGCATTGATCATTATTCCATTGGTTAAAGAAGTGGGTGAAAGTTTACCCAAACCTCACCCTTTGCTTCTTATTATGGGAACTGCAATACTTGCATCGGCCGCTATGGGTTTGCCTACGTCTGGTTTCCCCAACGTCACCGCCATTAGTATGACAGACGAGGTGGGTAAACCTTACCTTACTGTAAATACCTTTATTACTAGAGGTGTTCCAGCATCTTTGATTGCATACGTTGTTTGTATTACCCTTGGTTATGGTATTATGACCTCATTAGGATTTTAGATTGTATATTAGAATAAAAAGACACTTTTGCCCTCTGGAAATCACTCACTACTAATTGTACACTGTAATACACACTGATCATGGAAATCACTACCGTCCGAAAACAGCGGAAACTAACTCCGCTAGTACACGAAAACACTCAAATTTTACTTGCCTGGAACATCCCAGCTCATTGAGCACCTTAATTTTCACTTATTTTTACAATCATCTTTTTCACTATCTGATCTGAGATCAACATTCGAGTAGAGTGATCTCTCTAGTTCTTACCAATTTAATGGGTAGTCATCTGAACTTGCCAAACCTCTACACCCTGGTCCTGGTATGAAATTCAAGCTACTCGTGCTACAAAAATTACACAAATGGCTGCGAAAAATACTGCGTCAAACTTACAGACTTAGTAGCACTAATTCATTCCACAGTAGACTGGTACGAGCCATATTTTCGAGCAAAAAAAGCGTTGTCGACTGGTATGTGTTGTATCTACGGAATAAGTTCCCAAAAACATCACTCAATCGATTATGTTGGAATTTGACGAATAAATTGCTGGTGCAAACAGAAGGTATTACCGTCAAGATCGTATATAGCATACACAATTCCAAAATCACCCACGACTCTGACGCTATCCGAATCTGAAATCGCTGTGATACTGAAGCTACAATTGCCGCTGGTTTAACTAGATAAACTTTCTGCATTGGAATTTCGATGGTTTGCCAAAAGTATACCCAAAGTTCCACTAATCTCATCGCTGCAGTCAACATCAATTATTTGGGAAGTCTGATTGTAGTCAAGCCCAGTATGATCAGCAATGCTTGAATAGAATTTCCTAGAAAGTAGACGATAACGCCTCCCCTGTCCATGCTTTACTGAATTTTTTTAAGTGCTGGCTACTATAAGACGTCGTTATAGAATCAAGATTATTGCCATTTCAGACTTAGGTTTGGTGAAAGATGACCCGCTAGAGCCCCAAGATACTTTTCTGTATCAAAGATAATCGATTCAGTAGCCAGGTAGCTGCTTCTCCATCAAAAAAGTAAAGAGAGTAGGCATTTCCTTGGAATATCCCGCATTCTTCAAGGCAAACGGGAAGTTGTGGTATCGAGACCTTTGACGTTAAGTGATTCTTGTGAAACATGAGAAAGGTCAAGAATACAGCTTCCTGTAGCATTATAGGCTATGGCAAATTGAAAGTTATAAAGCGTAGGTCATTCAGGGATTGACAAAGTGTCAGTAACATACTCTTCGAGACATAACCTGTAATGTAAAATTCAGTATGTGATTCATGACTATTTTAGTGTTTTCGGGTTACTTCCATAGTCATTGCGGAAAACTCAGGTATCCGAACTTCTAGTATCAATTCAACGTCATGGGTTAGGAGTTGGATCCAAGATTATGGGTAGCTGAATATTTAAAATGAATGACAAGACAGCACCCAAATGAGCACAGGCTTTTCAAGCAAATGCGATATCAAATAAAGTAACATTATCCAACAAATTGAAAAGTAGCTGATCTGACATAGGAAGCTATCAAGCTTTCATGAGAAAAATTAAATAACTACAAAATTTTAATCCAAGACAAGAACACAAAATGACAAAAATATGCAATAGAAGTTGCAGCAAATACATTGAGCATCGATCGTCATATTCAAGTGGGAAGCCATATATAATTGGCATTACGTATTGATAATAAAGTTTGATAGAGTGTCAAGATGTAAAGATGGGTTGACAAAAATGTCTGATATATTCGGAGCTGGTAAATTATTGCAATAACTGCTTACAAGAATGAAGAGGAAAGTATATTATACAAGTGATAGATAGCTGATATGAGTAATATTCGATTATATAAATGACCCTAGGGCATCCACTTCATTGGTGTATCGAAGGATTCTCTATTAATTGTCTCGCATTATTCATGTTGATAAACGAAAACTACAAAGATCAGTCTATTGGTAGGTCATTTTATTAATGTAAGATATACACTACTCAGTTGAAAATCAGCGTCTCAACACATTTGACAGGTTGTAATAATTTCATGAAGAATTAAAGAAGCTCCTAACTTGGGTATAGGCAGGGAATAAATAAACAGGACAATTCTTCTCGACGAATTGAATAAAGGGTAATTGAAGGCCAAGTGGTATGCAGATGAGAGCAGGAGAATGATGATGATTTTAAAGAATTAGCTGTGTCCGAAAAGGTTTCTTTGAATCTGTCCGTAAACGCCATTGTCTTCCAGGTATTTGAGGATCAATGCAAGTGGAGGTGCGTAGGTTTTACTGGTCAAAAGATTTTGGACCAGGTCGGCAAGAATATGGTCTTTTTTGGCCTGTTGGTATTTTGCGTTCAAGTCAATTGCATCCAAAACACTGCTGTTGTAGACATAGGCAGAAACGTATTTGATAATGTTGTACACATTGTCGTTCTGGGCCAATTGCAATCCAAGAGGAACAAGAGTATTACTGTCGTCCAAAGCTGTCAAGGTATCGTTCAAGCTGGACGTAAGCAATTCCGAACTAGCCACAGTGCCAATCAAGTTATTGAGAAAAGCAGAGGCAGATCCTGAGTATTGGTTACTAGCATCAGGAGTGTCTCTTTTTTGGATGGTCCACATAACCATACTTTTGAGAGTCTGGGACACGGTATCTGGGGCTTTTGCTTTGGTGTTTCTGATGCAATCGTTCAAGTAATCCCAGGTCAATTTCTGGCCATTGCCAAGATCACTCAAGATTTTTGCCACCCACGGTTGGGTACAGAGAAGCTTGCCTGTAAGAACCGAAACTTCGTGTCTGTTAGTCTCGTTCATCATGACTTGATTCAAAGTGTTCCAGACAATTCCATTATCAAGCACTACATCTATGATATGTGAAGTGTTGACTCCGTCCAAAGGCAGTGAGCCATTTCCGTTAAGCGTGGAATTAAGAACGCTCACCAACACTTTGGACAATTGTTCCATTTTGTCTTCAGACGAGCCAACGTCGTTCGCAACATCAACAACGATTCCAGACTCGTAAACTTCAGTAAAAACTTCGGTCAAAGCACTGACCACTTGATCGTTTCTCTTTTCAACAGAATGTGATTGGACTACCTGTTCTACCAAGTGCTGAAGACGGCTGTACTGAGGCGGAATAACTTGTATAGGGTCAGATACTGGGGTATATGCTGAGGCCAACGAAGCCATCGAAGCTATCGAGGCCAAGGCACAGGTTATTTTTGCAAACTTCATGTAGTAGGAAAGTTGGGGTACCAGAATAAATCAGGATTGTGCTGCTGTATTATAATAAATAAGTCGCTTGATGCGAGATGGTGGGGTTTGAAGTAGGGCGGTCCATGTGCAGGAGCAGAGCATCTTGAGTAGTTGCCTAAACAGGCAACAAATGAGTGATAGCCCGAATAGGAAGGTCCAAAATTGAGTGCGTAACGAAGCGAAGTCAACTCACCTACAACCCGTGCACTAGGTAAGTATCCAGGGTAGGTGAGGTATCGGAAACCGGTATCTCTGGTATGGCATCTACAAGTGGCGGTCTCAAGATGTGTTATGGAGTCTAGCAAGAGTCTGATTTTCGTTGAAGTCACGTCGACACTCTCCCCGGTTTCGTGCGACATCTACCTTACTTCCAAATCAGGAAATCATTACACTTCCGCATTCGGATAATTTCATGGCATTTTTGCATCCATCATCATCAACCAACTCACTTGGGTAAGAACAGCAAGGGGCGGTAACCTGGGCTTCCTAAAGTAGAGAAGTGCTGCATGTGTCAATAGGAACGTAAACAACCCACTCGGGGAAATTGTTTGCAGTAGGGGCAGTATATTAGAGACGTCTTCCCCCCCGTTAATAATAATTATACAGATTTACAGAATACGAGCATACGACTTGAAGTTGATAGCCAGAAAGTCCATTTGAAAGCTAGCGATAAACTAAGCACACAATTTACATAAGTTCTATCACTCGCATCACCAATCAGTTTATAGCTAATGAAGCTTTTTAATATCTTTTCCGCAGCATGTTTTGCATCGTTGGTGTCGGCCCTTCCTGCCGCCAGACCAGTACCAAATACTCAATTTGAAGTCGGGCATTACTTGGACAAGTACGATTTAACTTTAAGCCCACAAGATATCGAGACCGTAGAGCAGTTCTCCAGCTTAAATAAAAGAGCCGGATTAGGTGACTTGCTCAGTGAGTCCACCATCACGTCGCTTATCAAGACCGTCAATGACTCGGGCTTGGTTTTCAAGCTTCTCGATCAGTTTGCCGGCCATCCTGATAGATTATCCAAACTTGCCAATATCACCGGAAACTACCTCAAAGGTTCCAGCAACTCGTCATCTAGCTCATCCGGCATAAGCCTTTCAACAGTCACCAAGTACGTGAACATTTCGCAACTTTTTGAGTCCGTTCAAAAATCCGGATTACTTGGATCCGTTTTGGATGGTGTCTTATTAGACGATAACTACAGACCAGTTCTTGTGAACCTTACCTACAGAGTAGTTGAGTCCAACAAGGGCCTTCTCGCGTTGGTGATTGACGATCTCTTCAGTCAGTCGTCTTCCGGAAACCAAAAGAGAGACGACTACTCCGGCAGTCTCACCACTTTCGCAACCAACTTTGTGCTTTCTTTCTTGGGCTCGCCTTTATTTAACGGTGTTTTGTCCGACACATTGAACGCACTCAACGATACAGGCGTGGCTGTTTACACAGTCAAGCGCGTGATCGCCAACGAATCGTACCAAAATATGACTGCTGATTTTGTCTCCGACCTATACGATACTGGTGCGATCGACCTTTCTAGCCTTTCTGACGTCAACGTCTCCAAGATTATAAGTGGTCTTCTTGGTGACCAGTCGGCTATCAAAAGCTTACTTGGTGGTGTTTTAACTGGCAACAGTATTGGTGCGCTTACAAGTGCCTACGGAAAATACGCTCCTGCTCTTCAGGCCATCGTCAAGGACTTGGAAGCCAAGGGATTGTTCGAGGACTTGAACAACTACATCTTCCCCTCATCCTCGTCGTCTGCATCATCCGCATCCCACACTTCCTCGGCTTCTGCCAAGAAAAAGGTCCAGATGATCAAGGCCGCCTCTATTTCCCAAAACTCCTCTGCATCCACCACATCCTCGTCATCCCACGGTGCAGGTGCCGCGTTGTCCCGAACCGCAACCACTCCTGTCGTAAAGATGTTGGTTTTTGTCCAATCTTTATTCTTTGGAGGCGCGTTGTTGCTCGTTTGATTTTGCAGCCAAAAAATACCCACCTCAAAACTGTCCTGTGGACACATCTATATAGTCCCTGTACTTTACTACCCGTTAATACTTTCGGTTCCGAGCCTAGTTGCTGGATAGCTTTTAATAAACATTCATTATAGCAGTGTGCCTGTGCACGTGTAGATACGGCTGTGCACGTGCCGATACCACCAAATACTTATCAAAACAACCTACGAACCACCATACAGAAGAACAATTGATTGGAAGTACTTGGCGTTATTGTTGCGTAAATCATAGATATCGCGGAGTCCTATGAGCTCTCCTAAAACTCCACATGCGTTAGATACAGTCGAAGGCGACCGTTTGCCAGCGCAAGAAGGCAACCATTTCGCCGCTACAGACGTACACCCCTCACACCACAACTATGTCAACCGCGAAGACTCTATTTCGCCGCGAACAGTGATCCACCCCGAACAAACTGAGCCTTCTGGATCGTCACATGAATCAATTGCGCACATTCTATCGGCAAGTTGGGATCCCTTTATTGATAGACAACTAAGGTCCAAACCCACATCAGACCAACCAAAACTAGAGCCAGGGTTCCAGGAACGCCCCACTATCTACACACCATTGCTCCGGGGCAAATCTCAGCCTCCGACTAGACGAGCTAGTGAAGGTCCCGTCTCCTCCAACATCAACAAGTTTACCCAAAACTACATTATTCCTGCGGCAAAATGGGCATATTCGCCGATTTCCACTCATCATAAGAAGCGCAAACAAGTAGAAACAAAGCCGCTGTACCGAATCGAGTATTCTGTATTCAAGCCCATCAAAAAGTTCAAGAGAATCGAGTCGGAAAAAGACTTGATGATCCATTGGCGTAGAATTGTAGAAGACGAAACAAACAAACCGTTTGATTTCCCAGATAACCATATCAGCCAGCGCAATTTTGAGATCTTGGTCGACTCAATAACCGATGCTATTGAAATAGACGGACTTCATCCGCAAAGAATCGCCCAAGGTTCTTCGGGAAGCTACTTTGTATATCTCAAAAGCCCCACAGGCACTACTAGAGTGGGAATATTCAAGCCCAAGGATGAAGAACCATATGGCCCGCTTTCGCCCAAGTGGTCGAAGTGGCTCCACCGGACATTCTTCCCTTGTTTCTTTGGAAGATCGTGTCTTATCCCCAACTTGGGCTACATCAGCGAAGCGGCCGCCTGCGTTCTAGACACCCAACTTCTCTCGTACATCGTACCGTACACTAGCATCGTATATTTGAAGTCCCCGTCATTTTACTATTCTTATTGGGACAGAACAAAGGATCCTCCAAAACTACCTCTCAAAATCGGGTCGCTTCAACGGTTTTTAATTGGATACATGGATGCCCAGGAATGGTTCAAGTTGTATCCTGTTCCTGCCGATACGCTGATTTTGCCCGAATCTCTGGAAATAATAGTGAAGGACAGCACAAACCATACCTCCAAGTTCTTTTGGTCTCAACAGTCACTTCGGCAGTTTAGAGAAGAGCTTGAGAAGTTGGTAATCCTTGATTACATTATGCGGAATACCGACAGAGGATTGGACAACTGGATGATCAAAATCGTATGGGAAGCAGTAAACACTACTAGAGTGTCTCAAGGAAAAGTACTTCGTCCGATAATCAAAATCGGCGCCATAGACTCGGGCTTGTCTTTTCCATGGAAAAGACCCGACGAGTGGCGGTCGTTTCCATTTGGATGGCTATTTCTCCCATTATCTATTATCGGCCAGCCTTTTTCAGTGAAAACCCGTAACCACTACTTACCACTACTTACCTCCAAGTACTGGTGGGAACAAACCGTTACCAAGCTCAAACTGGTTTTTGAGTTGGATAACGATTTCAAACAAAGAATGTGGAACCGCCAGTTGGCTGT
Source organism: Suhomyces pyralidae (assembly GCA_003706505.3). Classification (NCBI taxonomy): domain Eukaryota; kingdom Fungi; phylum Ascomycota; class Pichiomycetes; order Serinales; family Debaryomycetaceae; genus Suhomyces; species Suhomyces pyralidae. The sequence continues at coordinate 167,003 of PPLO03000014.1, forward strand.
CCTTAAGGGCCAGGCTTTCAATGTAGTAGAAATTCTCAAGTTGAGCTACGCTGGTCCGTTGGAACTCATACGCCGTGAAAATTTACTAGTATGGGATGATGTAATGTACATCCCCGGACAGGTCAAGGACCAGCTCATAGAAAGCGCCATGGAATCCAGCTTATATGATGTAGGCTCAAGTACAGAGACCAATTCGCCATTGGGAGAAACACCCAGTTTGCACCCAATTGAAGAGTCCTTGCCATTACCGGAGTGTCTGAATGGATACGAGTATAATATTAGCAGGACCGAGAATGAGGAAGCACCGAGCGACTACAAGCATCAAAGCACTCCTGTGATAATAGAAAGACTTGAAAAGAGCACTGGAAAACCGCCTGTTTTTACATGGTGCTAACCCCAAACGTCCTTTTACATCAAATGTATCTCTCACAGCACTCACCAGATGATCCTCGGTAAAAGTTCGGGTTGAATATTTATAGCTATTTATTTATTACAGAGTCATATGATAGAATAGAATAATTTTCAGGAATATAGTCTAATCGTTATTCGTGAGTTCGTTAGTCGACTAACTAGTTATTCGTATTGTATACATAAATGTGTAATATCTATTCTTTGATTAAACGGGAAGAAAAATCACCAGGCCCGGAATAGTCAAAATAATCTCGCGACTGAACGATTCGGAGCTCAAAGTATTTCATGGAATCGCCATCGTTGATGGTCCCTTCCAAAGACCTGTTTGAACTATTGGTTCGTCTAAACTCTTCAAGAGCTAAACGATGTGTGAGTCTTAACGTCTTGGACATTATGGTCAACACTTGGCTGACTGCGGTCAAAAGTGGCTCTTCAGCGCCCACGTCTACTTGGGATACCAACTTATCTAATAAAAGAGCTGCAAATAAATCCCCCACTCCTGTAAAGTACGATTTGATAATAGGCACCTGATAATAGTGGGCGCTCGATCCTAGAGTGGAAACCGCGCACCCTATAACATCGCTGTTGCCGAACAATTCACCCGCTAACGAAGTAACTACTACGTACTTGATGTTATATGTGTGGTGGAGCGTACTGATGGCTTCTTGAAGAAGTGCGGTTGACGAGATCTTGTAACCCAAAAGAAGTTCCAATTCAAATTGATTCGGCGTAATTACATCCACCACGTTTTTAGATAGTACTGCCTTATTTTGAGTAACACAATCTTTATCAACATAAAGATAATTGTTATCTCCCATCACCGGATCAAGAAGATAAAACGTGTTGGTGTGGGTCTTGACGTCGATGATGTAATCGTGGATTTGCGATATCAACTTCGCATTGGGTATATACCCTGTTATTATGGCCGAGTGTGAGGTTGAATGGTCCAAAAGTGGACCAAGCTCTTCGGGATCAATGGCACTACCCTTGACAGAACCATAGCCAGTATGATTGGAAAAGTTGACCGTATTGATGTAATCGACTTCCCAGCCCTGAGTCTGGAGCGGGAAGATTGCCGCCTTGCCGCCTACGTATCCGTGCACCACATGCAGCTGGATTGAAAGCACACTCTTCGACATGGTTGACCATGACTGATATCGCAGAAGGAGATGTTCGAGGACCCCGATGGTCACGTGAGTCACGTATTGGCGTATCTAAAGTTTTGCAATAAGGTCCCCCTGACATGGGGGGAGGGGCTTAGAGGTAATTGACACAGCCAGCTGGTCGAGGAAATTGTTGTAGCCGTTACAACCTTGTTGGTTTCTTGTCAGAACCACAGTTATTGCTATCTTGGCCAGGATTGGGCGAAACAATCGAAGGGATGCAAAATTTTCCGCCGAGTATTATGTTGACGTATGGAACTTAAAATAGAAGTGTAGGAGTCGAAGGGAACAGGTGAAATAAATCGCCCAATTGGGCTAACCATATTCAGAGCACAAAATGTAGGTTTTTGCGACAAGGAGAAAGAAATGGCGAAAGAGAGTGACGACATCAAATAGTTAATTGCCATAGCCCGTTAGATATAAACAATACATAAGAGGTATATTGGAGGGTCGCGACATGTTATGGTAAGCATATATCTGCGAGCTAAACTAAAACAATAGCGAGCCCCTAAACATAGAATTGTACTTAGCAGGTGTTGTGAGGTATGTAGCATTGGTCGTTCTAGAACTATCAACGTGCTGGGCGTGCGCGTGCGAATCATAGGAGGGGCACAGCCGTCACGATACCAAATAGATGCCTGGGTCAGGCTAGTGGTAGTTCTCTAGCAACCAAGCCACTGGCAGTGGTTGGTCAGAGTCAAGAAAGTTCGATAGTCAGCCAATCGCCTCGAAGATAGCCCAATACAAGATCGGGACCCTGGAGCTACGGCACGCGCAAATTCTGTCAATCACAATAAAGAGTGGACCCAAATTTCATATTTGCTCGTTGCAAAAATTCGAACGTTCTCCTCGCGCCCCGCTAAGCCCCTTCTGTGATCTTTTTTCGTGTGCGTTCTTCGTCTACCCTGTTTACTCTCGACTTATTATTAGCGCACCGTCGTCTTGGCACGCCTGAGACACGCCACTGCTCGTTGCACCTGGTAGCCACGCCCGTGCCCCTAACCTGTGCCACACACCGTAAACTGAACCCCTCCCGAAAATTATGCGCTGTCCTTTTAATATATAAGGCGGCAAATCCAGATCAAAATCGACCAATTTTCTTCACGTCTTGTCAGCCCCAATACCCACACAATAAAACAAGTATGTCTGTTGAAGTGCAAAGTATTGATACCAACTCCCAGTTCAAGGCTACTCTTCCACCCAGGAAAAGAGCCAAGACTAAGGAGGAAAAAGAACAGCGTCGCGTAGAGCGTATTCTTCGTAACAGACGTGCCGCACATGCTTCCAGAGAGAAGAAGAGAAAGCACGTTGAATACTTGGAATCATACGTGGTTCAACTCGAGCAAAACTTGAAACTTTTACAAGGAAACTTTGATGCTGTGCACAAGTTACTTGATAAAGACCAGTTGAAGTCTGTTTCTTTGAATACTTTGAATAACTTGCAGGACTTGAAAAACAAAATCCATTCAAACTTGACGACGTCTGCTAAGAGAAGTGAAGGTGACGATGAAGATGATGACGAAGATGACGAGGATAGCATTATCACCAGTAATGTGACTCCTTCTGCTTCCGAAACACCTGTGATGAAGAAGAGGAAGGTTGAAGAGCTCTCTCCCAAGACAGCTCCTTCCAACCACTTGATGGTGAAAGAAGAAAACAACACATACTATAACTACCTTTCACCAGTATCAATAAATTCTCCTATCAACTCACCTATGGACTTGACCTTAAACAACCCAGCCAATAGCTCAAGAAGAAACACTGAGGTCTCTGAAGATCTTCAATTTAAATCTCCCGTTATTAAACAAGAACCTTCCGAAAACATGTATGATTCAATGGGGCAAAATTCAGCAGCAATTTTGTCAGTCCAAAATGACTTTTACTTGGATCACTCGAGCAATATGCATACCTTTGCATTGGTTCATTGACTGTTCTCTGCTTGTTTCATCTTTGCTCTACAACTTTTTTCACCAATGAGAGATGTATATTAATTAAGAGGTTATTTTTCTGGAGAAAATTTCCTTTTAATTAATATACGTGGAATTTCTTTACTGGTGAAATAAGTTACTGATGGAATTTATAGCATCGAAGCAATGGTCTTGAATTATCCCTCTAGTGATCCACGTATAGTTATTTGTCTTTGCGAGCTGCGTTGATCGCGCTCGTGAAATCTCCCTGGTCTGCAGCACCAATCATGCATGATTTCATGGAATCGTTCACGTCTAATAACAGAGAAAGCCCTTCAGGCATTCAATCCAACATCTCGGATTCTTCTCAGCATATTGACGACTTTTTGTTGGCTCGTCATTCTGATGATGAAGAGCTCACTGCCTTCTCATCGCCTGACTCGAATACATTTATGCTTTTCGATGGTAAAAACTCCACCTCGGACTTACACATAAAACAAGAGCAAGATATTCCATTGAATATTGACGAGTTCTTGGAATTTTAAATTCCTTATCTAAGTTTGTAAGTAAGGTTTGTTTTGTTCGTGGGTCAAAGATTTATTTATTATCATCGGTTTGCTTAAAATGGGTCAAAATATGTGTCTTCGTTATACTACAATATGTTACAGAAAAGAAAAAAAGAAAAAAAAAAGTATGGTTCAACAGTTACTTCAGTTCAATAATTAATTATTTAAGATTCCTATGCCTTTTACAAATATTCAAAATTGAAAAAAAATTTGAAAAAAAGAAAATCCAAAAAAAACAAGCAATGTTTCTTTTGGTTGATGGATTTATCCTTTTAGAGGAGTTCATAAATGTTTGAGAAAGTGTGTGTGTTTCAGAACAACTTGGGCACTGACAATGGCGAGTTTAGAATATCTGGCGCTCCTTAAATGCGATGCGACGATTCCGAACAGCCATCCGTTAGAGCTTGGGTGAATCAGTTCACACTTACTTACTCGACAGTAGTGAACCTTTAAGAGTTTAACAATATCAATTGCGGGATTTTCGGAGGCGGAATCAGAGCTGTTCTTCCTTTTCTGTAGTAGCTAGAAGACTTTCAATTCTCTGTATATTAGCTAGAATAAATTTTAGATTAACAGAAATGTAGAGAATCAAGTTATGTTTCGGAATATCAAACTGAGCTGAAATTCACGTGAGTTGAATTTAGATAAGTTCACGAGAGGGCCATACGAAGGTGCATAAATTACTATGCCACCGCAGATTACGTTCATTAAGCTTGACGAACGAACCAGCATACCCATAAAGATCTTTATCAAGTCAACGAGGTTAAAGAATGAAAAGATCAGCGAAAATGCAAGGCTGAGCACGAATCATCAGTCGTTAGCCATCAACGAGAAGTCATTGATAACTTTGAAGAATGCCAGCAATTACCAAACCAAACTTTCAAAAAACTATCTAAACACACTCATCAATGATACGTTGAGCGAGAACATGAAACAGATATTGATCCATGAACCCATATCGGAGCTCAAAGTCAAAGGTCCCAAGTCCAATATCAACCGGTCTGTAGTGGTAAAAGACTTTGAGATGAGTAGTAGAAATACGCGAGCAAGAGTAGAAATTCCACTTGTGATTCTACTCAATGTGCGAATGAGGTTCAGTAAATTAACAGAACATGACGTGGCGGCGATCCAGCTCAAAGGGCCTCTCAGTGATAGTGCCATTAGACCAGATGGGTCGATAGGGTTACTACGCAGAGATACCACTGTAGAAGAACAGGTGAATATACTACAAGAAGACGAGGACGAAGTCATAGAAGAAGATACCAAGAAAAAGAGCGTGGGGTACAAGCTCCGCAAAGTGAATTTGTTCAGTAATCTACTGGTATGTATACGAGTCTTTTTGACGAATGCATGAAAACGAAGGGAAGCGAAAGTAACAATGAAACAAGCTGATCTTTCAAGACTGGCAGTAGGAATGGCAGAACCAATTAATTTATACAAGAAATGTACGATGTACGGACGACAAACACAACAGATACTCAGGTAGAACCTGAGCTTGTAGCCTTAACTGATCTGGTGTAGAGAACAGTAGCGAGTAAGAAGCTATAGTAGAAGACGGTGATGTGTAGTTGATATTTGATCCACGTGACCGAGAGATACCATTTGCCATCAGCTCAGCAAATGAAGTGAAGGAACACTTCAACAGATTAAATCATTCATACCCAGGCAAACTCATAGCAAAAAGTATCAATTTGATACGCTGACACCAAACGAACCTTTTTCCATCATTATTCACCTCGTTTCCACAACCCATCATGCCCATCATTCTTAGGTTTAGATCCAAGCAGGGAATGCTCAGAATAACCGTCGAGCCTCATCAAGACTTTGTATTCGCATTAGAACAGTTGGTAGAAAAGCTCGGAGATGTTGATCTTCAGACCCTTCATATCAGCAAAGCACCCAATACCAAAGGCGAACCTGCCAATGGCCTCTGTGGGAGGACAGTTGAAGAGTTGAGATTAAAGAATGGTGAGATGCTTTTTGTGAGCTACGTAAGCAACAGTATAGAGACCGATAATGAACCGACAAGTACACCTAACAACACCAATGTGAGTAATGGCTCGGTGAAGATCAATCCAGTGAAAATTAACTCAGTGTCGGGTCCATTGAAAGTGGAGCAATTGCCAGTAGACGAAGCACTTAGTAAATCAGATGGGCTCATTAAACGTCCTATGGGTAAGTACTGTCGCCACGGGCTGAAAGGGATGTGTGAATACTGCTCACCATTACCACCATGGGACGCCAATTACCGTAAAGAAAACAACATCAAGCACATGTCTTTCCATGCTTACGTGAAAGAACTCAACGATTTAAAGAACAACAGAAACAACGCTTCATCTTACATTGCGCCATTGGAAGAACCCAACTACAAAATCGACCTCAATTGCTCCAATGGCCACAAACCGTACCCCAAAGGTATATGCTCCAAATGTCAGCCCTCCGCCATAACTCTTGCGCAACAGAAGTTCAGAATGGTGGACCACGTAGAATTTGCCGATTCTGGCATCCTAAATCTGTTTATTGAGGCCTGGAGACAAACAGGAGTCCAGAGATACGGTGTTTTGTACGGAACGTACGAACCATTTGACAAGGTTCCTTTGGGTATAAAAGCCGTGGTGGAAGCTATATATGAGCCTCCGCAAGCAGGTGAGGCCGACGGTATCACTTTGCTTCCATGGGAAAACCAGGAACAAGTAGATCAAGTCGCCAAGTCTTTGGGAATGTACCAGGTGGGAATCACCTTCACGGACTTGACCGACTCGGGGGCCAAGAACGGAACCGTATTGTGCAAGAGGCACAAAGACAGCTACTTCATGTCGAATCTCGAGATTCTCATGGCGGCTCGTAACCAAAATAGCCATCCTCTGGCCACTCCATATTCGCCTAGCGGAAAGTTCTCTTCCAAGTTCGTTACCTGTGTAGTAAGTGGAGGGCTTGAGGGCCAGATTGAGCCAAGATCGTACCAGGTATCCGTAGGAGCAGAAGCGTTGGTAGAAGCAGAAATCATCACTGCTTCGACCCAGCCATCCAAACTCTACGTAAATTCTTCCAATGATACCAGATACGTTCCTGATATAGCATATCTGCAGATCAACGAGTACGGGCTTGAAGTAAAGTACAATGCCAAACCAACATTCCCTGTGGATTTCTTATTGGTATCGCTCTCAGACTCATTCCCTATGGAACCCAAGCCGTTTTTCACCAACAATAACCCATTCACCATTGAAAATAGAGACTTTATGGGCGAGCTCCAGAACTTTCCTAAACTCAACCAGTACCTCAATGCCGATACCAGTGGCTCCGGGGCACAGATGAGAGACTTCCATTTCTTGACGTATGTAGCCAGAACTGCGGTGCTTGCACCTGCAGAATTCGACTTGTTGTTGAAGTTTGTGAAGGACGGAGAGTATAGTGATTATTTGCAGTTGGTGGAAAGTCCAGGCTGGATGACGCTACTTACTATAGCTGAGCACAGTTCGTAATATATAGCAAAGGTAATATAGAGAATAACATAGGAACGCTTTGTAATAAAGAGTAGTTGTATTTCTTAATCATGTAAACAATTTACAGGCACCTTCGATTTTCAACCCACAGTGTAGAGTTAATGTTGGTCCCTTTGGTGTAGGAGGTATATCCGAGCACTACACGTGCTTTAGCGAGTTCCGGTCACCTGGGTTAATAGATATGGCTCTCAGATATTTACACCCAAACTCTTTCATGCTGGACGAGATGAGCCCAATCACTTTGGGCTTCTCTATCAGCTGCATAGGAATTATAATGGAAGATATATGACCAGCGACTAATGTCTAGGACGGTGCTCAAATTGCACCCAGGCCGGAGATTGACTATACATGACTGTCTCGGATCTCACCCAACATCCACTCATTCACTCGACCTTCTTATACTCTTCTACTTATTCCATACTTGTGTGCGATGTTTGTTTTTTTTTTTTACAGAGTTTGCGTACGATTAGCTGCTTTCCTCATCTTATTTATATAAACATTCCATTGGCCCAAATTTACAGTAATATGTTTTAGAGTACAAGCTCAGACACTGTCGGTCACATTATACAATGTTGTACTTGAAGTATAAGTAGAGGTTCTCCATAAACTTAGACTTTGTCCTCAGTATTCGTTCAATCTTCAAGAATTATCTACATGAACTACAAACATATTTCAAGCCAACTGCTTTTAATATTAGCTCGGCTATTCTGATGGGTGGCTGCGAATTTCTCACCAGCCAAATTTTCACTAATTGGAGATTTTCGTTAGCTGCAAAATTGTTGCTGCCGCACACGCGGGGCATCATCTGAAGGACCCCCTTTAAAGGTCTTGGCCAAGTCTTGGCCAAGCTTGCATGGCCTAGCAGCCATTGACCCTATTGGTCCAACAACTACTCAGACTTTACTCCATCGTGGCCATGGCGGCCCTGGCTTCTTCAATGTTCTTCTTGTCCCCATCTTGCCCCACCATCCTTCACACTTCATCTAAGTGGTCTCACTAAATCATCTCTAACTCCACCTCCCTAAATCCCTCTCAAGTCCCTATTTTGTCTCCCGCGCTCGCTACGCTACGTGCCACGTAGCGGCGGTGTACTGCACGTGTCTTCACGAACATTCTAGAACCAACCATCTCCATCGCACGACCCACACTGAAAAAAAAAGCTAAAACCATCGACCATATAATTATCCATCTTTTCCAAGCAATTTCAAATTTTCCTATATATTTTATATAACAAATTTTAAACAATGTCTACTCCTTTTGGTGTTGATTTAGGTACTAACAATACCGTTATTGCCTGTGCAAGAAACCGTGGTATTGACATCATTGTCAATGAAGTTTCCAACCGTTCCACGCCATCCTTGATCGGATTTGGACAAAGAAACAGATTCATCGGTGAAAGCGCCAAGAACCAACAAACCTCCAATATCAAGAACTCCGTCGACAACCTCAAGAGAATCTTGGGATTGAACTACAACGACCCAGACTTTGCCATCGAAAAGAAATACTTCTCGTGCCCATTGGTTGAGAACAAGGACGGCGGTGTTTCCGCCAAGGTCAAGTTCTTGGGTGAAGAACAAGAGTTCACCTCCACCCAATTAGCCGCTATGTACATCAACAAGATCAAAGACATCACCATAAAGGAAACGAAGGGTAACATCGTCGACATCTGTTTGTCTGTTCCTATCTGGTACACCGAGAAGCAACGTCGTGCTGCTTCCGACGCCTGTAAGATTGCCGGCTTGAACCCAGTGAGAATCGTCAACGAGACCACTGCTGCCGCTGTTGGTTACGGTGTTTTCAAGGCCAACGACTTGCCAGAAGAAGAACCAAAGAAGGTTGCCTTTGTCGACATTGGCCACTCCTCGTTACAAGTTGCCGTTGCCGCTGTCAAGAAGGGAGAATTAAAGATTTTGGGTTCTGCCTACGACAAACACTTTGGTGGTAGAGACTTTGACTACGCCATTGCCAACCATTTCGCTGACGAATTCAAGGGTAAGTACAAGATCGACGTCAAGGAAAACCCAAAGGCTTTCTACAGAGTTGTTACTGCTGCTGAAAGATTAAAGAAGGTTTTGTCTGCCAACACCCAAGCACCATTCAACATCGAATCGTTGATGAACGACGTCGATGTTTCCTCGTCTTTGACCAGAGAAACCTTGGAAGAATTTGTCAAGCCATTGTTGGACAGAGTTCACGTTCCAATTGAAAGAGCCTTGAAAGACGCCGGTTTGTCCAAGGAAGAAATCGACTCCATTGAAGTCATCGGTGGATGTACCAGAGTCCCATCATTAAAAACCAGATTGAGTGAAATCTTCGGTAAGCCTTTGTCTTTCACCTTGAACCAAGATGAAGCCATTGCCAGAGGTAACGCTTTCATCTGTGCCACCCACTCTCCAACCGTCAGAGTCAGACCATTCAAATTCGAAGACTTCAACCCATACTCAGTATCGTACTTCTGGGACAAGGACGAAGAAGACGAAGACCACATGGAAGTGTTCCCAAGAGGCGGAGCATTCCCATCCACCAAGATCATCACTTTGTTCAGAAAGGGCGACTTCGAAGTCGAAGCCAAGTACACCAACAAGGAAGAATTGCCAGTTGGAACCGAGCCAGTCATTGCCAAGTGGAAGTTGAGTGGAGTTGTACCATCCGAAGGCGAAACTTCTATTGCAACAAAGTTGAAGTTGAGAAACGACCCATCTGGTTTTTACACCATCGAATCTGCCTACACTGTTGAAGACAAGATGGTCAAGGTGTTGGTTGAAAAGGAAGAAGGCGCTGAAGTTGACGAGGACGCCGAACCAGAATACAAGGAAGTCAAGAAGACCGTCAAGAAGGCTGACCTTGAAATCGCCCAACAGTCCGCTGCTTTGCCTGATGACGTCAGACAACAATTGATTGAAAAGGAAAACAGCTTGGTCATGGAAGACAAGTTGGTTGCCGACACCGAAGAGAGAAAGAACGCTCTTGAAGAATACATCTACGAGTTGAGAGGCAAGTTGGACGAACAGTACAAGGACTTTGCCTCAGACGCCGAAAAGGAAAAGTTGACTGCTATGTTGGCCAAGACCGAAGACTGGTTGTATGACGATGGCTACGACTCCACCAAGGCCAAGTACATTGCCAAGTACGAAGAATTGGCATCTACCGGTAACATCATCAGAGGTAGATACTTAGCCAAGGAAGAAGAGAAGAAGCAAGCCTTGAGACAGAAGCAAGAAGCCAAGCAAGCCTCGGAAATGGCTGAAAAGTTGGCTGCTGCCAGACAAGCCTCCAAGGAAGAAAAGAAGGAAGATGAAGATGTCGACATGGATTAGATCTGTATTACTATTTAGCACAAATTCTATTCAATAATAAGTAAAAAATTAAAAACAGTAGTCAGTAAGTAATCTCTAAACATGTACTCACCAGTCATATGTTAGAAGTCACGTAGTACAAGTGGTTGTATAGGGTGTGCCAATAACTAGTATAATCTAGACAGATCTTTCTCAAAGTATTAGGCAGCGTAATTGACGTAGGATCATCGCGGGCACCAATTGTGTAGAGAAGTAATATGGTGATAGCACCGGAAGCCGAGTTGCATCTGCTGAGTGCTACTAGTGAGAGCTACAGGTGAGTGCTACAGGTGCGCTCAGGTGCACTTTGGCGTGTACTGTTTGTGTAAGAATAAATATTCAAAGGCCGAGCAGACTCAATCAATTTTGCCGAGCAGCACCGAATCCCGCACCGAGCAGGCACCGAGCCCGCGCCGAGCCCGAGTACCTGCGGCAGCGGAGCTAGCGCGGAGAAAAGAAGATGTGATGGTCATTGTAGTGAAGGTACATACAAAGAGTGCTAAGGAGTAGTATAGAGTGATGGGTGGATAGTACCGAGTAAATACAGCCCGAAAGAATGTGATGTGTACAACCATACTAAATAATAGTGGATCTAGCTTCGGGCAATCAGTCTATACATCTGCGCACCACTCTACCACGGCCCCCATAGCATATACATCATCTTGCCACTCCAACCATGCCCACCTTAATGTAACCAAGCACCTCTTTTTACTCTGCTCGTCAACACTGTAGCCTTTCACCATCCCACTACATTTTGTTCGCTTTTCTTCCCTTTTTACGTTTCTTCGCTTGTCTTTCTTCCCTTTTCTTCTACCCTTCTTCTCTTTTCTCCTCCCATCTTTTCGCACGGGCCCTTTTGAAAAAGTCAGATAAACATCACTCATACATAGTTAAAAGATCAGTTGAAGACGCCAGCACTTTGCCGGCGTGATAGGTAGACGTGAAACAGTGATATCAGATCTAATAGACCATACCGCAATCCGTCTAGCAAATACCGCCTAGCAAATAATAATACACATAGTGTTGAAAGCATTACTTTTAGCGTGACTAAATCCATACAACTATTGGAACCATCTGATCATACATAGGTTTAGGTTGATCTAATGGGAACCAAATCCAACTTGTCCATTGCCATTCAACAGGCCGAACAGAATCTGAGCTATGATGATCAAAACCATCAAAACGTCTTGAAGCACCAATCGTCTAATAACCCCAAAGGTGTCAATAATACCAACGCCAGCGGTCTCAGCAACCTCGTGGACTCGTCGTCGTACGCTCCACTGCTGTTCAGTAGCTTGGTAACGCCCAGTACTTCTACAGTCCACGCCAGCTCGTCGTCAGCCAAAACATTCAAACCGCTGCTTACGCCTCTCAACACCGATTTCAGCGACAAGGTTGAAGGAGCGCCCGCAAATAATTCTGATGACGATGATCTTGAGTCTGACGGAGAAGATAATGTAAACCCTGCAGAAGAAGAAGATTCGAAAGACTACGTACCTGGAGGATATCATCCGTGTTACATTGGCGAAAACTACAAGAACGACAAATACACTTTGGTCCGAAAACTAGGCTGGGGACACTTTTCTACAGTGTGGTTGGCCAGAGATAACGACAAACAGTGCCATGTGGCCATGAAGATCGTAAGGAGCGCAAAACACTATACGGAAACGGCCATAGACGAGATCAAATTGCTCGATAAGGTGACTACTTCTGACATACACCACCCCGGCCACAGTCACGTAATCCAATTACTAGATACGTTCACTCATAAAGGGCCTAATGGCATACACGTGGTGATGGTATTCGAGGTATTGGGCGAAAATCTACTTGGCTTGATCAGGCGGTACAAGCACCGTGGAATACCCATAGTATTTGTTAAGCAAATAGCCAAGCAGCTCTTGCTGGCACTCGACTTCTTGCACCGCAAGTGTGGGGTCATTCATACGGATTTAAAACCCGAAAACGTCTTGATAGAAATCGGCGATGTTGAGCAGATTGTGCGCATGGTCGAAGAAGAAGAACATCATAACCGCATGAGAAAGCGCCGTATCGCCTCAGAGTTCCACAGATCGCTGCTTCCAGCGGATTCAGAGACTCCGGCAGATGCCCAATCGATCAACTCAGGCAATTCAACCGTCACTCCACTCATTCAAACCAAAGAGCTTGCCAAGCTCAACTCGTCGCCATCTCTAGGGCGTAACGGACGCCGTTCACGTCGCCAAACCCTTATCACGGGCTCACAGCCATTACCCTCCCCATTGCGTACATTCAACAAGTCATTCGTCAACGTTTATGGGCTTGCCAACTCCACTTCCAACACTCCCATCAAAACCACTGCCTTCACCAATTCCAGCACACCTACCCCCAAGAGTTTGGTTACAGGCAGAGACATTATTGACCCCGCCACGCCCAAAGAGTCAGTGACAAGAACATCATCAGGAGTAGACATAGTAGAAAAGGATACCCTCAACAGCTCGCTTTCGTCAATGTCGATCTCCAACACTTTCCAGTCCACCATAGACCCCGTTAGTATACCTGGAGGAAACAGCCAGGCAGCTGATACCAACCAGGAATTCAGCGATATTCTCAATGAAGACGAGTTGATTTCCGTCAAGATCGCCGATTTAGGCAACGCGTGCTGGATCAACCACCACTTCACCGATGAAATCCAAACCAGACAGTACCGTTCTCCCGAAGTCTTATTGGGGTACCACTGGGGATCATCTAGTGACTTGTGGTCATTTGCATGCTTGGTGTTTGAGCTTCTTACCGGAGATTATCTCTTTGATCCTCGAGACGGCAAGACTTATACCAAGGACGATGATCATATCGCCCAAATCATCGAGTTAATAGGTCCATTTCCCAGATCCATGTTGAAAGAAGGTTATTATACTCGAGACTTCTTCAACTCTCGAGGCGAACTTCACAGAATCGCCAAGCTCAAACCCTGGGGCTTAAAGGATGTCTTGATGGAAAAGTACAAGTTTTCAGCCACCGATGCCATTGAAATCGCCGAGTTTTTGACTCCCATGATTGCGCTTCAGCCTGAAGCCAGAGCTGATGCGGGTGGAATGGTGAACCATCCTTGGTTGAGCGATGCTCTCGGGTTGGAAAACGTGGTTCTTGAGAGACCCATTGGTGGTTCGGGTGAAGATATTCCGGGGTGGTCCAAGGAAGTGATCAACCAACCTAATCAGAACCAGACCCCGAACCAAAAAGCCAATTATCATTACAAATAGAGGGTTGTACGAGTAGTTGTATTTTAGCATGCATAGGTTAGGACAGCATTGTATAAGTATATGAACTAATTAATGGCCATTCCTACCCGATTTACGTAGTAGTGCATTATGTATCTGGTTGGAATATGGTATGGTGTAGCTCATTCCATGCCTGAAGGCATGGAACATGATGAGTTGGTTATTCTCAGGAGTATTGAAATCGTGATCGTCATTGGAGCTGTCATTTCTCAACTCGGACAACTAAGGCATATTCCGGTGCTTATTTACATATAGTCAATTGCTACCAAACCAACACTGTATGTAAGTTGATAATCTCACTACGCAGTATAGTATTTTGACACTCTGTGATCTTGATGATACTTATCGCAATCCACCTACATCTCGGTAAAGCCACTTACAAAATCTTTCCCAGCACAACAACACCACTCTTGGTTCTAAAGAAGTTCATTCCACTTGTCCGACCCCGCTTGGTCCCGCTGACTCCGGCGAATGCTTTATCGGCTTACAACGACTCTCTCAGAGGCGCGTGTAGCTTAATTGTGCCCCGCCCCCGCATTAACGTGCCAATTTTCCACCCCTTTTTGGCTTCGATTGCAGCATTTTTTGATTAGTTTTTCGCAATCAAAATGCCACCTTTTAAAGCCTCGCTAGCCACACCTTCTTATCTGCCATTAGCGGCCATTTTCATGTTCCAAGCTATCAAGTAATTGGTAACGCTTTATAAGGTGTTAGGGATCCAGTACAATGTAGGCCGTTATCGAAAATGGGGTTTGTCAGCTCGCGTAAAATATTTCCTGCCAAGAAAGGCACGGAACCCGGGTTGATTGACACTCTGCATGATTCGATTCACCAGAACAATGTGCAAACGAGCACTTCCAAGAAAGGAGAGGTTGTTGTTGCAGAAGAACAGCTTTCAGCACAGACCTCTAATACTCCTTACATCGACTTAGACTTGAATTTGAGCCCCGAAGAGATCCACTACAGAGAAACATCCAAATGGTACAAGGTCAAACGGTTTCTCTGGGATGGTGCCGATAAGCATCCGCTAGAGAAAAAGTACTTGAGAAAACTAGACTTCTTTTTGTTGACATCGTCCTGCTTGGGGTACTTTATCAAGAACCTCAATCAGTCCAATATTACTCTTGCGTATGTCAATGGGATGAACGAATACTACGACATGAAGAGCAACCAGTACAACTACATGAATACGCTTTTTACCGTGGGTTACATTATTGGCCAGATCCCGTCAAATCTCATCTTACATCGTATTTCTGCCAGATTTTACTTGGGTGGCTTGCAGGTTCTCTGGGCCCTTTTGACGCTTTTAATGATTACATGTGGCAGAGACAACATCCAAGGAGTTTATGCTCTTCGGTTCTTTATAGGCCTCCTTGAATCGGGGTACTTTCCTGGCTTGGAATGGCTTTTGGGCTCCAACTATAGCACGGCCGAGTTGTCCAAACGAAGTGCCTACTTTGCAGTTTCTGCCAACATCAGTGGAATAGTTTCGGGTCCTTTGCAGCAGGCTATCATCAAAAAATTTGGCCACTCAAGTATGCCTCCGTTCAAGTGGATGTTTGTTTTCGACGCCGTCATCAGTTTCCCTATCGGACTCTACACTATGTGCGTAGATCCCAACACTCCCTCCACCACCGACGCCTGGTACTTCACCGAGCAGGACAAGTTGGTGGGTTTGGAGAGAAGAAGAAGAATCGGCGCAGAACTCAACACCCGAACTCCCTATACATGGAAGAAAGTCAAGACTTTCTTCAACACCTGGCACATTTGGGTCTTCCCATTATTGTTCTTGGCTTATAACAACTCTTGTTCTGCCATTGCGCAGCCCACGTTCCAAACTTGGATGAAAGTCACCCTCAAGAAACCTTCTGAGGTCTACAACAACTACCCTTCGATCATATCCGCGTGCGGAACCGTGGTGACCATTGTGTTTGCCTATACAAACGATTACTTGGGAGGTAAAAAGAACTTCTTTTTCGTCTCCCTTTACTTTATATGTTTGATTATCGGGTGTGCCTTATTGGCTCATTGGAAATTACCCATAGGTTTGCACTGGTTCTGCTACTTTTTGATCGGTGTTCCTACTTCATGGGGCCAGCCTTTCATATACTCGTGGGTAAATAGATTGCTATTTGGCAATGATATGAAGAGAAACTTTGTGGTTGTGGTCACCAATACCTTGGCATATGTGACCGGTGCCTGGGTTCCGATCCTTGTGTGGAATACCAAATATTTGCCCAAGTACCACATTGGGTTTACTTACACTGCCTGTTTAGCTTCTTTTGGCTTGGTAATGACAGTACTTGCTAATCATTTAACCAAGAGAGATGAACGACGTAAAGTAGCGGTTGATGACGAGCTCGTGTTGCAAAAGACTGCCTCAAACCTGAGTTGATACCTTTTTTCTTGTATGTATTTATATTCTTGAATACGTTTTGCACCCAATTATTATGCATTTTGCGAATTTTTAAAAAAATGTTGATAGCAACATCTGAGAATCTTCCTTGACGTAAATTGAACTTTTGATTCAATCCTGAATAGCTCACTAGTGCTGAATTTCATATAGTACTATATAGATCATGTAAAGCCTTACGCTTCTATTGATAGTCTCACATGCCTTGTGCAATTCCACGTCCCTTCTTAAAGACCTGTGGACTTTCTAAGTCGCAATTGTGCTATCTTGCTAAGTTGACCCCTACTACTGAGTTTCGTTCAGTAAACTGTATAACGTATAAAGCTAAGTGACTAGATTCACACTTTTACACCCCTAACTCATTCTAGCGAGTCTCTTCCGTATTAACATCCTACACGTACTACCGCTTACTTTCCTTAGCTTATCACAGTCGCACTATCACCGTATAAAAGCATTTAGGCCATTCTTATTAGCTAGAACAGGCCTTCACATTGTTTGTATATTTTATCAAGATTTGGCCTTTCCATCAAACGCCCCCTTCCATTCTAGTCTTTTCGCAGCTGACTTGCTCCTCTAATTCTCACCTTCAGCAATGAATCTCAATTTCAGACTCTCATTTTGAGTGCATTTTGGTTTCGTTCGCGCGAAAGTCACCTCAAAATCTTATCCGCCTCCACCACACTACAGCACCTTAACGGCATGTTGCATATCGAACAGAATAACCTCTTGATTGAAAAGACCTTGAAGGAACGGGTCCTTGCTGAAGACCCCACTGCGGTCAAATCAATTGATCGGATCATCACCGACTTTGATTTCACCACCTTCCATATTTCCACCTTACCCGATTCCAAAGACTTTATCTTGATATCCATTTACTTGAAATGCTGGGACGATTTGGTCAAGTACGGCGTAGTACAATACTTGAACAACATCTACGGCCTGTACACTGGCTTGACCATCCTTGAAGGATCACAAATCGAACAGAGCTACAACTACTCGTTGGTGTTGGACTTGAACCAAATCGAAAGCCTGTCGGAGGAAGACAAGATAAAATTGGTCGAAAGCTTGTCGCTTTTGAAGAGAAACGCCATGGCCTCACCTTTTGACCAGGCATTCAAAAGATACGACACATTGGCGGCTAATTACGCCAACAGCGACACCTACTCCGAAGAAGTCCAGGCGGAATTGCTCAACGAACCTGTGTTGGTGATCAAGTACCGTGGATCGGACGAATCTATTTACATCAAGCCATCGTTCGACAGAGTCACCGTTGTGTTTTCTACTGTTTTCCAAGACGAAACCGATAAGATATTCGGCAGAGTGTTTTTGCAGGAGTTCGTGGACGCCAGAAAGAGATCGGTGCAGACTGCGCCCCAGGTGTTGTACTCACACAAAGACGCTCCATTGGACATCCAGAACTATGTCCAGAGCAGAAAAGATGACGAAAACAAGGGGTATGTCACCTTCGTGTTGTTCCCTCGTCACTTAGTAGCTGGAGACCGCAGGGAAAACTGTATTAGTCACATCCAATTCTTCAGAAACTACTTCCACTACCACATCAAGTGCTCCAAAGCATACATGCACAGCAGAATGAGATACAGAGTCAAGGAATTCTTGAAGATCTTGAACAGAGCCAAGCCGGAAAACGTCGATGACGATGGCAAGGCGATTGAAAACAGAAAGACCGCCAGTGGCAGAAGATTCGTGGCATAAAAGACCTTATGTAGAGCTTATTATGTAGAATACAATGTTATTACTTTATACATACTTTTCATGTGGATTGCTTAACTATTTACACTATTGTTTGGGCTTTTTGACCCCGTACTTGGACCGCGAGGTGGCTCTGTTGGCTACACCAGCCAAGTCATAGACACCTCTGACCAAATGGTACTTGACACCAGGAATATCTTGCACTCTTCCACCTCTTACCAAAACAAGGTGATGCTCCTGTAAATTGTGTCCTTCTCCCGGTATCAATGCCGATATAACATTACCATTGGTGAGTCTCACACGGCAACACTTACGCAAGGCCGAGTTGGGCTTTTTAGGCTTAAGAATCATCACTCTCAACACCACTCCTTTTCTGAAGGGACAGTTTTCCAAATCTGGAGCCTTGGAACTGTATGGCTTCTTTGGGTGCAGTTGCTTGCCATGCTTTACTTGGTTCAAAGTAGCAAATCTCTTTTGGTTCATCACACTGCTTATTATAGGACTGGCCACGGCCGGTTGTTGGGCGAAAAATGTGGGTTTCAATGCCACAGGGCGCATGGAACGCACAGGCATGGCCGCTCTCATAGCGACACCTCCAAACAACGATCTGAGCATTGCAATATCGTTGTCTTGATCTACGCTCTCTTCATTACTGTCAACCTGAAAAATTCATTTCTCCATTCGCAGTCGTGCGCGCACCACCCGATCTCCAAAACTTTCACCAACCACTCAAATTGGGCCAATTCGATATTACCAGGTACCCATCAGCAAACCCACGCCAGTATGTTGAGAAATGTATTAATGAGAAGCTTGAGAGCTCCAATGGTGGCTAGACAGCCTATGGTCTCCAGAATCGGTGTTTTCAGACCAAACTCTGTTCGTTTCTACGCCGGTTTTCCCGCTTTGACCAGAGAGGTCGCTACTGAGAGAATCTTGGAAATATTAGAAGGTTACGACAAAGTTGACACCACCAAAGAAATTACAGAAAACTCTTCGTTTGTCCAAGACTTGGGTTTAGACTCCTTGGATGTAGTAGAAGTCGTCATGGAAGTGGAACACGAATTCAACATTCAGATTCCAGACAATGAAGCTGACAACTTGAAGACCGTGGGTCAAACTGTCGAGTACATCTTGGCTCAAGATGACGCATGTTAGTTAATTTTAAGCATTTAGGGGTCCGCCCGTGTATTTATAAACGAATCGGTAACAACTTGTAGCAGAAAACATACTCCTTCTATCAAAACATACCAGTTGCATCTGTACCGTATAGCTCTCCGTATACCACTGGTCACGTGACATATGTCACGCCCAATCCTGGCCAATAGCGAAACAAAAAATTCAATTGTCATGAAGAACTCAGCACTACAGAAAACATGGTTGCAGTAAGTATAAGTACAACGAATAGCATTCACTAGTTGTAAATCGAGGATGGTCTCGTACTGTGCCACAGTGCATTACTAACTTTTTAGTACGTCAGAGGCCCAGCCTACAAAACCCTTACCACTTTCAACCTTAACGCAGTCAAGGCATACCTCCCAAACCTCGCTTTGTGGGGAGTTGCTGCCGGAGCCGGTGTTGCTACTTTCACCGAAGGTGTTCCATTGTTCCAAAAGACTTTCTACGAAAAGATCCCAGTCTTTGGTGAACACTGGATCTACAACCCAGACCCAGAAGATGTTCCAGTTTAAATAGAATCGAATTACACTAATAAACGAAGAGATTACAAAACAGGAGAAGTAAACAATTCAATTCTTTAGAGAAAGTTTAATGTAGAGGACGGTTCAAAATATTCAAGTTGTTTTCTGTATAGATTACCCAAGAAAGTCTGTGAATTAGTCTGGCGAATACAAATAGGCTCATTGAATTTACATTCTTACACGAATATACTTTTTTGAGCATGCTACCCTGGTACAGCTAGTGGAAGCGACAATTGGGCATTCTACATGAACATCAGCCATACTTAGCCATTGTCATATATTTCATCGCGAGAATACAAATGAGACTGTTTTTTGGGGTCTTTCTCTCTACTGTTAATGCTTATATCTAGGGTCTATTGGGTTCCATTATGGAACATACCGTAATGAATCTTTATTGGGCCTTTCGAGAAACTCACGTTCGATCAACGATTCAATACTTTCTTTCAATTCCAACACTGCTACAGGATACCGACGCTCAAGGACCTCTATAGCCTTATTTAACAAATCAGTAACCTTCAACTCCTTTTCCTGCTTCATTATTTTCATCACTGCGCTGCTAAACTCGTTCTTTCTACTCCGTACTTCAACTTCACTTTCTTTAACAACGGCTTTAATAGAATTATCTTTGGCAAGCGGTATTTTGATCCGTGTCGCCTTGTCGGTAAAGCCACTGTTGAATTCGTACATGTCATCTTTGGCTATCAAGATGGGATGTTTTTTTGTAGATAAGGAATTGAGAATCCGGGCCAAGAGTCTGGGTTCCATCTGGGTATCGTTCTGCAAATCCGTGAACCGGAGTCTGTCTTTGTCGGTGAATAGAAGAAGGACTACTGCTTGAAGTAAATTGACACTAAGCTCTTTTGGTCCCTTATCAAAAAAGGTCTTAATTGTGAGCTGGTGTAGTGAGTAGTTGGACCAGTCGAGCTTACGGTTTTGATATCTGTCTTGGAAGTTCTGGTACTTGAGACTAAACTCATCCAAGATGGTCATTAAATAAGGCGGAAGCTCAAGATTGGTTTCGAGTTTGGGTATATCGGGCCACTGTTTCTTTTGTAACACCAACGGCGTAAACTCAATGTTACCAGGAGAAACAAGCTTAGAGTACGTTTGCTTTGATATAGCAAAGTCTTGGAAAATATCCTCGAGTCCTCCAGCATCGTAGTTGCCTATCACCAGTATTATTAAGTCGGCCAAATCCTTTTCCTGCTCGAAATTGGTTTTGGCAAGCAAAAGACGCTTGGAAAGGTCTCTTTTGTATGGAACCAAGAAATCTGGCTTGTTACTGATACACCTAAACATCAAGAGCATGTTTGATTTGAAGTCGGAGTAAGAGTCGGTTCCTCTTTTGAAGTTGCCATCACAGTATTTGACGAGTGCTGAGATAATGAGCGAGCTATAGGCACGCAGGTTGAACACAGCAGTGTAGCTGGATCTGAGCTCAAACTCAAAGTCGGCGTGATCTTCCTTACTTAAACTCTTCGTGACTATGTCCTGGTACTCCAAATACGTAGAGACTAACTTTTGCACGAGGTCTTTGGGCAGGTGCTGGTTCTCATCAATGATCTTACCAACTTCTCTATGGATCAATTGGCCCCATTCGTACACGAAAATAGGCATGGAATCAAGGCCAAAGAGCTGGTTAGAACACTTACACCACGCCACTATCAGCTGGAGTTTCGATACGTGCTGGGGTCCAAAAATATGAGGAGCTATTGTCCTTATTATCAAGTTGAAGTCTTCAAAGATCAATTTCCAAAATAGCTTGAGGGTGAGTGTTTCCACGAATTTTTTGGGGTACCCACACTTGGTAAAGAACGCTTTGTCTCGTGAAGAATGTACTACTACATTGGAAAGATACGTTTCCGGGGACTTCAACCATTGCTGTTGAAGCAGGGAAAAGTTCCGAACAATGGGCAGTATCAAGGACTCTTCCAAGTCTATGTGGCCAGTATAGTTAAGTTTCAATAGCACTTTAGCATACTGCTCGAGGTACTGAGGGTATTCCGAGTTTTGGCTGCGGTGATTCAGAAGCTCTTTGTGAAGAAATGCCAGCATCTGGTCCTGCGAATGCGAATTGATTACAACTTGCTCAATCACCAAATCCATACCGTATTCCATGATTTGTTTTCTATTGTTGCGCTGGATGAGATACGAGCGGTCAAGATAGATGAAGAGCTTGGTAAGAACCAGTAGCATAGACTCGAACCGCAGATATACCTCCAAAAAGTGGACAATATATTCATTCGAAGTAATTTCTTCAGAACTAGAAATGACTTCGGAAGGATCCTTTTTTAATAGATTATCTCGTATGTTAGTCTCAAAGTATGTAGTTATCGTCTCATACACTTTATCAGCCAACAAAGAACGTTCTTCGGAGCGCAACTTGCAATGGGCCTCGACTAAACTGGTATAGCAGTAGTAGCTGCTGGATAATGGTTCGTCGAGAAGTATGGAGTCGAGCAAAGCAAACAACTTCTGACGTGTCTGATCATAATGCTGCATCATTGAAGTGTAGAATGTAGCCTCGTCATCGGGCTTGGGCCGTTTCTTTCTGTTTTGAACCAGTTCCAGCAGTGAAGCTGCACGAGACCGATCTGTGTACGAATCCAAGCGGGAGTTCTCATCATTCAAGTGAGACTGAATGCGTTCGACGGGCGAAAGCGACGGTCCACCCAATTGTAATGCCATATCACCTAAAGAGTACGCAGTTTATGGTTGGGCTATGCAAGGAGTTGTGGTTGTGATGGATCGTATGAAGCTACCAATATTTGTATGGACCTAGTGAGTATCAGTAGCAGGGATTTATGTGTAGCAAGGTGACAATATCAAGCCCGGTGTGGTCTATTAATGGATCAGTAAAAGATGGTGTTATGAGATCAATAGGAAGTGAGTCGCAAAAAAGGGTAAAATGACAGAAAACAGAGACTAATAGAGTAGATAAAGATGAAAAGTAGTGAAAGTAGATAAAGACGAGGACTATAGTAGATTTACGAGTTTTCAAGGCTTATGATGTAGCCAACTTTGACAGATAGGAAGAGGGAGAAGGCACTAGCAGTGATCAGAGATAACTGTAGGAGTAGCAGTAATACTATGACTGAGGGAAGTATAGTGAAACTGCTAGAGGAGTGGGATAAATAGCGAGGCAGTCGAAAAATAGCGAGAAGTGCGAAAAATAGCGAGAAGTGCGAAAAACAGCGAGACTGTTCCTCTAAATTAGTGAGAGACCTTTGGGCAAATAGTGAAATATTGAAACCACTAAAGGACTTGATGTGCGGGTGAGGACGCACTCTAGTCAAAGCAGATGGTTCAATTATTAGATAGCTGAAACTGACTCTTTGGATTTAAGGTAAATTCAGAGGTGACACCTTCTTTTAGCAACTACTGTCCTGGTGTCTAGTGCTGGTGCGCACTAGCGATATCGTTCTACGATCGCTACATGGCGCGCATCACTAATTTGACTGATAATACTCTAATGGTATTTCTAATAAAACTAAAACAAGATGAGCAATGAGGCAACAGAGATAACAGATCCGAAACAACTCACTATCATCTACAAGAAGAATGGTGCGTTTGACAAACAAAGAAAAGTTCTTCTTGAAGACTTCAAAAAATCCGAGACCCACGCCAACTTGCTTCTCAAGCTCAAGTTGATGGTGGAAAGTAAAATTAAACAAGATTCGAGCATTCTTATGAAGAACCGAGGCAAAATGGGGGCACTTATACAAGGAGAAATTATTAATGAGCGTGGAAAGGGTGGTGGGTTGCTCAGTATAGTCGACAAAGATATTCAAGATAAAATCATCGATTCGCCTGAGTTCCACCAAGCATTAAAGAACGAGATCAAGGAGATTCGCAGACAATTGCTTGGAATATCTGACGAAGAGTACGAGAAACAGCTCGAGGAGGAAAAGAAGCAGGAGCTCGAAAAGCAGGAAAAGAAAGAAGTGCCGCCTCCAAAGAAGAATCGGATTACCAAAGCGCCTCGATTCAATTTCCACAAAAGTTATGACAAGGGAAGTTATAAGGGCGATTATAAAGGTGATAGTTACAAAGGCGATTATAAAAAAGATGATTACAAAGAGAGTGAAAAGAAAGGCGATGATAAGAACAACGGAAAGCTGGTTCCTTTCTTGATGTATTAGATATAGGTAACGTAGTATAAGGTAATGGGTATGTATTAGCTATAAACGAAAACTGGTTCTCATTAGCTATAGAGAGAGAAAGCTGGTTCTTTATCATGAAAAAGGAAAGTGGTATGTATTAAGTATAAGTCATTATTCCCTAAAAACATCTTATGATGTTTTCAGGAGTTAATCGTCGGTATCGAAAATTTCATTTGCAATCAACATCAACTCTTCAACTACCTTACTCTTATAACTCAAGTCTTGTGGGTTCATGGAATTATCATTGAGTATAGCAGGCCCCCAGATAATAGCCAAGTTCTTGGCAGTCATGCGGTTGGCGTTCAGGTGCGATGCCACCACGTTAAGATGGAAGATCAATGCTCTCAAGGTAAAGTAGGCACCGTCAGGCAAGTTGAAGACCAAATGGTGGAGTTTTTTGGCAATGAACGTTTCGTCCAACGACTTGACGGTCTCGATAAACGACTGATAGTACTCCTTGGTTAATAATGGCTCAGGCAACGAAGCAAAGTAGATCTTGAGCAACGACGCCACGCAGTAGATATCGGCATCAAGCACGTTTTTGGGGTCGATGTTGTTGCCTATCAAGAGATAGTTCGTGAACTGGGCATCGATGGAGTCCTTGAGATGCTGTACTGCTGTTTTGTTACCGCTAGTACGGTAAATGCCTTCGATATTGAGCCCATAATTCTCAATCACCTCAATACACTTTTTGACCACCAATGGCACGTTATCGATCCCCGCAAACTGTATGACGTCTTCTATCGATACTCCGAACGTAGGCTGCACTGGGGAACTTAGCGTAGTAAGCGATTTGGGGCCGTTTAGCTCGGAGTTGTTGGACGAAGGGTCCAAGGAAGAGTATGTGGGATTCGAGTAGCTGGAGCTAGGAGCAGGAGTAGTGGTGTTAGAAGCAGCAAAAGTTGAGCTGGCGGGTGTATAGTTTGTGCTGGCGCCATTAGAAGGAGCTCTGGTTTCTCCCGAAGTAGATCTGGTCTCATTGGAGACTTGTGGTGCTGAGTTTCCGTTTTTCTTTGGAGCATTTAAAAACGGCTTGCCGATCTTCTGGTTCTTGGCCAACGACGGGTGCACGCTATAATCCACCGGCACCAAAGCCGTATTATTAGATTTGGCTGACTTTTCGTGTTTCATGAGAAAGTTGTACAAATCCTTCTCGTTATCTACAGAGCTGGCAATAGATTTCATCGACTGTTTCGATTGTTGCAATGGACTGATAAGTACACCCGAGTTCATGATCAACGTCTCGTTCCATGTAGCAAGTTTCTGTAGCTGGACGTTCATGGCAATGTCCATTTCAAGCACAAGGTTCTTGAGCTTTTTGGAGCTGGTGGGCCTGTGGATCACCAAGATTTCGCTTTTGAGTTTCTTACATGTGTTGACTTTGAGCTTGTAGTCCTGGTCTGCAAGATCGACTTTTCTCTGCAAATCATCTTCCTGCTGCTCGACCGTTTTGTTCTTGAGCGAAAACGACTTTTTGTTGGGGTCTGCGTGCTTGAGCTTCTCCATGTCTTCACAGAGATGAAAGTACTTATGCTTGGCCTTTTCGGCAGCAATGATCGAGTCAATACACTCTTTTTCCTTTCTCTTGCCCTCGTCTTTGATAAGTTTACGGGACCTTGAGACGGTGCCAATCAACGAGGTGAGCTCGTCGTACATCACGTTCAAGGCTTTAACATAAGAGGAGCCGGCCGAAAACACTTTTTCGTCGAACTCAATGATCTGGTCGAGCTTGGTACTGAACGAATCATTCTTGAGTCCTTTGGTGGTGCCGCCTTTTATGGATGCACGAGCCTGTGACCCAAACTTCTTTAGCTGGTTGTAGTGTTCGTCTTCAATTTGGGCCTTTTTCTTGATATACTTGGCGAATTCCTCTCCTGTGTTCAAGCTCTGCTTGAGTCTGTTGAGAAGTATGTCGAGCGAAGCATCACTATTGAGGATGGTCTTTATTATATCCTGGTCAAGTAGCTGGGAAGTTTCCAACGACTCCGACATTGTATGAATTGATGAAAAAGTTTAAAGTTGTAATAAGTAGTAATTTGGCTAGTTCGACTGGGATGCTGGGAGTGATGGTAATATAGTATTATAGTATTATATGTGGCACCTAGGATGGCTAATTGATTCTTGTACTGGTTGTTGGTAGAATGACACAAGTTCTTTTCGGCACATGGTTATGTAATCGCGTAGAGCGAGAGCAAATACACGAGAGAAACAGTAGAAGTGAAGAAGAAGAAGAGTAGAAGTAGGGAAGAATAGATAGTGGACAGTGAAGAGTATTAAGAGTATAGTAGATGTATGGGTATATTAGATTGTCGAGTGTAGAGTAGGTATGGTACAGGTAATGCTGAAGTATCGAATGGTAGTTGTCGCTAGTCTCTTCTGCCTCCATGTGATGCTAGGTCGCGTCACTAGAACGGCGCGGTTGAGGGTACGCTAGGCGGTCACTCGCGGGCTCTGCAAATATTTGATGGCTTAGCGCGGCTACGCAGATTCATCGCACGAAGCTGACCTGAAACACTCGGATCTGGCACAGCTGATCATGAACAAATGCAATCGAAAATATACATTCTGCGTCTGCCTCGATTATTATAAGTCTATTAATATCAACCTACACTATTCTGGTTGTAGCGCGGAGTCGTCGTATTCGTTTGAACTGTCCTTCTCAATTCTCACTAGTTCGAGCTAAAAAGAGAAGTATTAGCGAGGACTGCCTGGCGCACTTAGAAATACCGTCTCCACGAAATATTCGATGCAGTATGATAATGTTCACTACTATATGCTCTACTACTTATCGACTCTACCAAATACTTCCGTTGTTAGTCTATTTATTTTACTAATCTTTCGATATTCTATTTATTATATTACTCTCGGGATTATTGATCCCACAACTCTTTAGGTGTTTTTTAGCTGAACAATGTGCTTCCTCTCTTTTCATCCTCGAGACTAAAGGCATTGACACCTTGCTCGACACTTGACACCGAAAACTCCAAATCGTCAGTAGTGATCATGTCCCAGAACTTGTAGATCATCATAAACGTAAATATGTTGCAAACACTTCCAAAGAACATACCATCGATATAATGCTTGACGGCCATACAAATTTTTTGGGAAAAGACATATGTTAAAATCTGTCCAGCCACGAAGAAAAAGGACCCCAAAACAATAGCTCCTAATGCCCAGTAGTTTTTCAATGCAAAGAATATCAAAATCACTTGTGATACCACATATATGAACAAGATTACGGCATTGACAATGTATGTTATCACAAACATGGCACCGGTTTTGCGGAAATCAAGACCCGAGCTCCAGCCTTTGAACGTAGCAAGCGAGACTATGAAGTTGATGATAAACCAGGCAAAGCAAATGGCTCTCAACGTCCACATACTCTTTCTGGTGCCGTCTTCCCAGAACTGAAAGTATAGTATTCCGTTGAACAACAAGCAAATACACACCGAGCTGGAAAGTCCCAACTGCACACTCACAAAGTACGCATACACGGTGCTGGAAGGCGGACAAACGCCGCAATCCACAATCAACGAACTGAATATAAGCCCGAGCGTCAAGTACAAGAAAACCAACATTTCTTGTCTGCCAATAGCCGTGTACTTTGCTCTGACATTGAAAATCGTGATCAACATCACGGCTATGCCTCCAATGTGCACGAAAGCATTACCGATCTGGAATATCATGGTGTTTGCCAACTCCACCGATCTGGCGTAGCATTCAGGAAGTATGCCTCTGTTGAAGTAAGAGTGTTGGTCTACGGCCCCAATGACCGAGCACAAAGGAAATGCTGTTTTGTTGCAAATCAGATCAAAGCTCCCGAATCCCATTTAAAAAATATAACTATTCCTCCTGATATAAGCTCTACAGTAAAACTGACTTGGGTCTGATCTATGTGAATAGGAAAGGTTATGTTGAAGATATCTGGACTAAAGACCGACTTGAGTGAGGATCAGTACGCTAGGGTCGAATACCAGTTACTGGTTGAGCGAAAGACAACGACTGTGATGATTATGATGAGGATAGCCGCCAAAATGGATCATTTCCGCTTTAGTTAAACCACATCGGCGGGGCGCGCGCACGACCCCTCCTGTTTTGAAATTTATTTTTCGTGCACTATTTTAGGAATGGAGGGTAAACAAGGCGGAGGTGTGTGTAGAAGGAAGAGGACAGTAGAATAGAGCAATGATGGAGTAATAGAAAAAATGAGAGGTACCACGTATATTTGGTAACGTAGGCAATGATAACAGAATGGTCGTGACACGTGATGCTGTGTCCCATCATTGGGGCGGCCTAGCGAGTCTGCTTGTATGGAACGCCTGAGAGTGTACATCACGAGACGTAGCAAACAGAAATGTAGCATACAGAAACGCAGCAGATGGAGAAGATTACTACAAGTATCTAAGGTGGGTACACATACACTGAGATATATATATATATATGTATGTGTGTGCGTGTGCGTGTTTGGTAACACTTCGCAAATATAAGCTGTTGCTTTGGGTGCAAATTTTCACTCAATTTCTATGGATCATAATTACTTCGAAAACAGCTTAAATCAAGGACTTCTACAACTACACTAATCTTATAGAGACTAAGAACAAGTCATATATAACTTGTGTTGTTCAGTTCTAGACTTCGAATATTTGGTTACTTTTAATATTATTCAATTGATACCTCGATTGTTGAATATTTATAGATCACCAAGTTATGAACGTACTAGAAAAAAACGAAAATCGGTAACCTGACTATTTCGATACTATAGATAATTGCAAAATAGATTCTACATCCATGGACATCCATATGGATATCGTTATCGTTCCAGCCATTCCGACTCTCTTGATGGTTTGGAACCGTCTTATCCTACACTTTCTTTTTCACATAAACACATTGCAATAAATAATATAAATAGAAGTATCCAGACTGTATATACAAGAACTAAATGGATCGTTATGACGTAAAAAAACGGGTAATGAAGTAACGTTTAATAGTGGTATGGGGGAGGGGAGTCAAAGATCTGAGCTGGGGATTCCTTTTCGCCATATTTATCCAATTTATCTAGAGTTAGTCCTTGAAGTTTGGAGTTGATTTTGGCAATATCAAGATAGTTCATTGATTTTTTACTCTTGAGGTCTCTCTCTACAAGTTCTTTTTTTATGGGAGACGTTGAAATAGGCTGGTTATTGGGGAAGTTGAAGTAGGTGCTGCCTAGTCCAACCCCAGATAACAAAGAAGGAGTCTCGAATTTGTCGCTTTTGAAGTCATGTTTGAACTCGATTTTGGACGACTGGGGCGAAGGCTTGAAATCAAGATGAGGTTTCATTAATTCGTTGAAAAGATCTCTTGAGATCCTGATGGGTTTGGGGTGGGCTACCGTAGGTGGTTCCGCTTGACGTAAAGGTTCTTCC
Source organism: Suhomyces pyralidae (assembly GCA_003706505.3). Lineage (NCBI taxonomy): Eukaryota > Fungi > Ascomycota > Pichiomycetes > Serinales > Debaryomycetaceae > Suhomyces > Suhomyces pyralidae. The sequence continues at coordinate 196,533 of PPLO03000014.1, forward strand.
ACAAGAGTACTGGTCTCTGAAGTAGAGGATGCAGGGTCTTGTTCTTCGGCAACAGGAGGCGTTGCAGGAGTCTGAGACGTTTTTACTGATTTGTTCAACTTTATTCTTCTTCTTTTTGGCTTCACCACCACCTTCTTGTTGGTGTTACTGTTGGTGTTGTTGGTGTTGGATTTGTAGTAAGTATTGGCCTGAATAGCCGAGATTTGGGTCAAAACCTGGTCGGTTTTACCAAAGTTTTGGTTGATTAATAGATCAATGGGGATACCGTTGGAGTTGGAAAGAGGATCAGCTCCAATTCCCTGGTCCTGGAGTATGGAATAGAGTGAGTTGGACAAGTTAGGTACATGTTTGTTGAGTTTATCCAAATGAGATCTTTGAATGATATTCTTCAACTTGGGCACGTTGAGGCTCAAAGTTTCACGAGATTTAAATAAATCAAGGTTTTTCTGCAAGTTTTTTGCTGAATACACAAAAGGTACGTCGCTGGGAGTAACGGGAGTGGTGCCAAGCATGTCACCAGCCAAGTTGATTGAAAGCTTGGATTGAAGGTCATTCATGTTGTTATCAAGCGACAAGTACTTGAGAGACATCTGGTGCAACAATGTAGGCAATGTTTCCCTAAACAAGTCTCTGATTTGAGTTTCGATTTGTTTCTGGAGAAAATCGGCCAATACTTGCACGGTATCAAAAGTAGAAGAGACCTTAATAGAGTCTAGAGGATCGTTTCTAAACACTAGCGTAAGCCCTTTTGTTTTGCTAAACACAATGATACCGATCCCGCTGATCTTTATATCGCTAAGCTTAAGATCCATAGGGAGCGCAAACTGCTCGCTGGAAAGCAAAAAATTAGGGGTGATGAACTCAGAATTACCCACTTCACGATCCAAACTGTTGGAATGATAAATATTGAGCGGGTTTGCTTGAACTTTTGTATGGAGCGTCAAATGGAAATCGCCTTCATAATTGATTTTAAAAATGCCCCTGAACCTATCCTTGCCCAACTCTCCGATTTCGAGGATTTCAAAGTTGGGAGCATCCTTTCCAAAGTTTAGGTCTTTGATCAGAATCCCTGAAGCCAAGATATTGGGTGTTTTGCCCAGGTTCAACGCGCTAGTAAGAAGATCTTTGGTCCATGACGAGAAGTTTTCCGTCTCGAGCGTATCCCAATTGACCTGAAACGACATGGCACACTATAACAAACTATAATTGAACACACCTAGTTGCTTTTAGCCGATTTATCACAGTCTTTTCTCTTGCTTGTACTGGTTGTCAGGCAAAGGCAAAAATGGGTTGTTTTTTTTTTGTGTTTCGGGGTTAGGATGGTATGACGCAAAACCGCAGGTGTCGTGTGCGGTGAAAAGCGTGCGGGTGTAAAAAGAAGATAGACTTCGGGTGGTACGAGACATCAACACACCAGTTCTATGGTAACCAGGGCAGACAACACGGTATCCGGTCAGTTTTATAGCTTTAGGCTCAAGAACGCACAAGGAGAAGTGGTTTCCTTTTCGCAATTTCGGGAAAAAGTCATTGTCATCGTCAATGTTGCCAGTCTATGTGGGTACTCGCCCCAGTATCATGAGTTAGAGGCTCTCTATCAAAAGTATAAGAATCGTGGACTAGTTGTATTGGCGTTTCCGTGTAATCAGTTTGCGTGGCAAGAGCCGGGCACGAGCGCGCAAATCGAGGCAAAAGTGCGCAAGCACTTTAAAGTTACGTTTCCTATAATGGAAAAGGTGGAGGTCAATGGAGATGACGAGAATGAGTTGTATACATGGTTGAAAGATCTGGCCAGGGGACAATTAGGGTTCAAAGGTGTACGGTGGAACTTTGAAAAGTTTTTGGTGGATCGTCGCGGAAACGCTGTAGTACGACATGCATCAGCCGTGACCCCGTATCAATTTGAAGACCAGTTAGTGACATTGTTGGAAGAGTAAAATATGTAGATTGAATATTCCAACAAAGCCTAATTTGGCAAAAGTTCTGAATCGCACCAGAAACCTCAATAATCCTATAAGATATCCTATATGACTAGAAGTGCACCGACTGCCTATTGAAATCCTACTAGAATCCAATTCTACTAGTTTAATCCTTCCACTTTATGATACTTATGTTCTATGATAGTTATGGAAGATGGTTGCGTCAGCCTGTGACATCACTTTAAATATGTAGGTATGTATAATGAGTTCAATTCTACAATACTTTTCATTTGAACTAAGTCTCAAATACTTATTGTGATGAGCTCAACGCCAAATGATTCTCCATTTTTCGTCTTTTTTTGATATTATTCACGGAATCATGGACTTGGCAATTCTGTACTCTATCCAGGTGCAAAGTTTATTAGGTTCGAGTAAAATTGATGTTTCAAGATCTACTTTGGGTGCAAAAACAGTTATGCAATGAGTGTTATTATAGTACGTCTCATCACAAAGCCCCGTTATTGGAGACTTTGGCAGAATAGCTAGCATTCCCAGTACCTCTGGTACCTTTCATTCTTATTTTCTATTCATTTTTGTATACATTTTTACATAGCTTCTATTTCTAATTTACATTACTGCTTCCTCTTCTTATTAGGGGTTGCTCTGGGAGTCTCTTCCTTCCTCTTTCCATTTGCTTCTTTCACTCCCACCTCAGGATTGATCTCTTTGGCCACACAGGCCAACAACGTGGAGCACCTTCTTGATATTTCACTGGCGTTTCTGCTCTGGAAGAAGAAATCAAACTGGAACAACGGACTTTCTCTAATGGCGCCGCGAATTCTCTCGTAAAGATCCGGCCTGTCGAGCCCAAAACGGTACATTTGCACCAACAAAAATCTATCTTCTTCGTCGCTGAACATTCTCCTGTTGGTGGAAGCTGGAGGATACTTGAGGACGAGCTCTTGGAGAGGATACTTGTACTGGCTGAGCTTTCTACGTAAGGCTTCCTTCTGCAACTTAAGTTTGGTGATCTTGTCTTCTCCGGCTTCGATCTGGCTGATGAACTTTTCGTACCCGTCAATTTCACGGTAGTTTTTCCAGAAACTCTTTGCGTAATCTCTGACTTCTTCTAATGTTTTGTCTTCAAACTCATTGGCTATAGCCTTGATGGAATTACGCCCGTATTTAGCGCAAACCAGTATAAAGTACATGAAGTCTCTTCTGGTCCAGTTACTATACCCTTGGCTCAATAGTTGTTCCTTTTCAGCCTTTTCTTCATCGGTCAAGGCACGGGAATTGTCAATTTCTTGCTGCTCAAGCTTCTGGTCGAGCTCTCTTTGTGCCAAGGTCTCAGGTTTTCCGCTCTTTAACGGAACCTTGTATTGGGTCTGCTTACGGTAAAAGTTCTTTTCGAGCTCGTGCAACTCAAAAAGCTTCGAAGGAAAGAACTGGTGGTCGTAGATATTGAGCTGTTTAGGCGGTCTAGGTCCTGACTTGCCCCCTGAATACCCATTTCCGTTGGCACTGGTTCTTCCACCGGTATTCAAAACGTCTTTATAGTACATGTCAATAGAGTAATTTTCTTTCCTTTCTCTCTTACCAGGATTGATCCAAGCATGGCCGATGCTGGTGATATTTGAACCCTCTTTTTTCTTGAAATTCTCCCCGTTCCACTCATATACCGACTCGTCGTTGTTGCTGAAGTTTTGAAGAGCATTCAAGTTTAAGGCAGCGTACTTTTCATTGAGTTCTTTGGTCTTGTTCTCTGAAGTTTTGAGCAACTCTTCTATATCTACATCATCCTGGGTTACGGCACCATCTGTCTTGAAAACGTCGCTGGCTCCATACTGAATCATATCAAGCAAATCTCCCTTGGAAGCGGCTTTGTTGGCCTGTTTCTCCAAAGCACCGGCATTTCTACCTTGCTGAATAACCAACTGGTCAAGTCTCAATTTTTGAGCTGCTCTTTCCAAAACTTTTTCTTCAATGGCATGTTCAGTAACAAGTCTAAATACCTTGACCTGCTTGGTCTGGCCGATTCTGTGGGCTCTATCCATGGCCTGTAAATCGGCCTGGGGGTTCCAGTCGGAATCGAATAACACTACGATATCAGCACTGGTCAAATTAATACCCAATCCACCGGCTCTGGTGGTCAATAAAAATACAAATTTTTCACTTCCTGGACGATTATACTCGTCAATGGAATTAATTCTGTCGGCATGCTCAGTTTGGCCGTCAATTCTACAGTATTGGTAGTCTCTGAAATAACAGTAGTCTTCTAGGATATCCAACATTCTGCTCATCTGGGAGAAAATGAGAACCCTAGAACCCTCACGATGGAACTTCTTCAAGATTTTATCGAGAATTATCATCTTTTGTGAGTTATATACCAAGTGTTCGTCGGTGGTGTAGGGAGGACCAGGCTCGGCTCCTTCGAACAAGTACGGATGGTTACAGCATTTTCTAAGCTGCATTACAATATTGAGTAATCTGGTCTTGCTTTCACGTTTTCCGTTAGCTCCGTTGACGGCATCGATATCTTTCTCAAGGATTTTCTGGTACCATTTGCGTTGCATGTCGGACATTTTGACATAGACGTTCATTTCCTGTTTGGGAAGAAGCGACTTTTCGACGTCAGATTTGATTCTACGGAGAAGGAACGGCTTGAGGACCTTGTGAAGTTGTGAAACCACGTCTTCTGAAGATTCGGCGTCACCTGAAACTTCACCCGATTCCCCTGACTGGATCTGTTTACCCTCCGTGTTATCTCCTTGAAACCATTCGTCGAAGGTCTCAGAATCGGCAAAAACATCCGGTAATATAAAGTTCAAAAGCGCCCACAACTCCTTCAAGTTGTTCTGAAGCGGCGTACCGGTAATCAAAAGCCTGTTTCTGGAGTGAAAAACACGAATTATTTGGGACAAAAGCGATTCTTCGTTCTTTATACGGTGTGCTTCGTCAATAATAAGGTACTGCCAGTCGAATTTTCGAAAAGTGGCCTTTTCTTTGATGACTATTTCGTACGACACAATCACCACGTCGAAATCACACGTCATAATTCTATCTTGAAGCAACTTCAGTCTTTCGTCCTTGTCACCTTGAACTACCAACACGTTCATTTCTGGGATCCAGCGGTTGAATTCTCGGGCCCAATTGTCCAATGTCGATTTGGGGGTTATCACAATATGGGGCCCGTTGATGTTCTTGACAAAGCGCAAAAAACCAAGAAAAGAGATGGTCTGCAACGTCTTACCAAGCCCCATCTCGTCGGCCAATATCCCACTAAGGTTGTTTTCATACAACGACACCAACCAGTTCAAACCTTGGATCTGGTAAGGACGCAATTCTCCTTGGATGAAGCCAGGACTTTCTGTGAATTCGGTGATAGAAGAGGTATGTTCTTCATCTTGAAGAAGCTCTGCATCCTCCTCCTTTTCTGTTTTTCTTCTACGGTTGTTTCCCTTGGTGGTGTTGCTGGTGGTCTCGATGTCGTCGAGAATCTTACGGAATAACGGATCCTTGCTGGCTTTGGCTTCGATGAAATGTTTGAACAAACTAGTTAGCCCAAGCAAGTACTTGAACCTCTTGCTGGTTTTTTCCACATCCACCTGTTGTTTTTCTGTTTTGGTGAAGTATTTGCTTTGGTTGTCCTGTAGCGAGTACTCAAAGTTGGTCAAGGCGGGTGTCTAAAGTTAGTATGAGCTTGAAATATCATGAGAATAAGGGTAGTCCCGATCAAGTGCACTTACCCTTTCAGGAGAACTTGTCATGATGACGATTATTGAGGCAGTTGGGTGCTACGTGGTGGTGTTTGATGGATGGTGAAATCGTTTCGGTTTGATTTTGATATTTCGCGCGCGAAGAGAAAGTTGCGAATAGTGAAGGGTGGAACAGTGAGAGGGAATAAGTGGAAAGGAGAGAATGATAAGGATGAATTAGAAGTTACATAACCGCGCATAGAAGGATTTATGTAAGGCTAAGACGTGGGGACGTCGACTGGTGTTTTACTTAGATATATTAACTGCTACCGCGACGCGTCGCTGGCTGGCGTGAGTTAGCGAGAGCAAGAGCGGAAAGTACATTTAGTCAGGACAGGAAAACTAATACAGAGCTAGCACAATCTAACGAGTGGGTTGGACAGTAGCAAGAATACAGACTACATATAGCATACATAGATCAGATATATAGTACACCAGGTACTTCATTTTCGATGTAATTTGAATGGTACTGTCTGTCTCTTATTGGGTGCAAATAAATTCCCCATTTAGTCAAATCCATCGACAATCTTGAACTGTCCCACCTTAAATTCACGCTGGCTATGCTTCAAGTAGCTTGTGCGATGATGGTAGTCCTGGACTCGTTTTCTTACATACTCTGTTCCTCCTACCGGCTCAGTTTCACGGTAAAGCCCTAGTCTTTTCAAGAGGGGAGAAGGGGCGATTTGGATCTGGGCATTCTCGCCCGGGCGCACAAAGTAAAATGCGCCTATACGAGGAGAATTCACTTGGTCCTCGGGCGGTCTGATCACCCTGTGGATGGTGGTTTTGAAGTATCCGCCCGACCAGAAGTTAAGGGTGTCTCCGATATTACAGATAATCCCGCCTGGCACCGGCTTCACGTACTTCCAGCTACCGTCGCCAATTTTGATCTGCAACCCCGCCACTACCTGGTTGAACAAAAGCGTCAACGATCCAAAATCAGTATGCGCGCGGGTCCAGATATTTTCTACCTTGGCGTCGTCCTGTTTTGACCGAGGACTGTACTTGATGTACCGTAACGAATCGTCGCTAGGATCATCGTAGAGATGCTTGTTAACAAAGTAGTCTTCGTCCAACTCTAGAATGATGGCAAAAAGTTTGAATAGCTTGATCGCAACATCAAACGACTTGCGCGACAACTCCTCTAATCTACGTTTGTGGGCCTGGATAAAGTCATTTTGATGGTACTTGTCATAACGCCCATCTTTGGTAAACTTGGCAATGTTGAATGTTTCCAAGTTATCTCTTACATCAGTGCCAAATAAAGCCAAGTTGGCGATCTCCTTGTACCCGAAATAGTTACCCGTCTTGAAATCGACCTGGACGGCTTTTTTCTGCTCAAGCGTATGATCATCGAAGAAGTGCTTGCCGTAGGCAAATACTTCGTGAATTTCGTCCTGCGATATTCCGGAATTCACGACTGCCCAGAACCCATCCTGACTACTAGCATACTTGAGCGTATCGGCAAGTTTCTGCTTTCCGCCTGGCTCGTCCCAAATACCGAAATCAATGAGTGTGAGCGCGGCCCAGTCCAAATTTTCGGTTGTTTCCGCTGGGGGAATCCATGGTTCTGGTTGTTTCGAAGCCATTATCTGTATAGACCAAGAATAATATGGGCTGTCTACAATTACTTACTTATACTTCCTACTGTGGAGTCTATCTATAGCACGTGAATAGCCATCCTTGGCTTAGTTGCAATCGCAATCGCTCTCGACAAATTAGTTGCAGCCACACCAAATTGAACTCCAGTAGAAAGGTCACGTGAGATTCCACGTGTGCGTGGCATGATCGGCGAAATTCACCGAAGCAAAGGAGTCTCGTATATGAAGCGCATATGTGGAGGCGACGCATGTAAGTGAAACTGCGGGTCGGAAAAGTAGGGATAATTGAGAAACATGTCGGAAGTGTCTTTTTGACTTGTGCTGTTTCAAGGATCCGGGTGGCAACGGGACCTCTTTTGTCCCATGGCTATACATTTGGCTATATTATGATACTTGGTCAACATTAAATGTTTCTGCAAGTTACAAACCACGGTAAGTCTGGTCGGGCCGGGCCGGGGAAGCTCGTTCCAGGTACCGAATTTTGTTTATTATAGGTTAGATATACTGATAACAAATAACAATTGAGGTTTGTTGGACCACAGTGATATTTCCTTTTCTTGGATTCTTCGCCGAATAAAGCCAGATTAAAATATTTGTATCTGCATAAAAAATATTATTATTTTGGCAGCATCTACAAAAAAACTCTTGTTTGCCTTTGTGGCTGCATTTTGGTATGCATTTTAGTTTCGAATTTTCATGTCACTACTTCGTATAAAGCTCGTACATTAATCAATGAAAGGACCACGTTGAGCCTGACTTCGGCCTGTATCAGCTCATTTATCTGATCTTTCAAGTCGGTCACTGCCGATACCGATATACAATGGTTCGGGACGTTCCCGAAAAGTTGCTTGATATTGGCTCAAATCGGTATACATTCTCCACTCCTGTATACCGAAGTGCGGATATACGTAACTTTTTGCCCAAGGGACTCTGATTTGCCTACAGTCATTATTCGTCGACAGCTATTGTTGGAAGAAGTTTATTGTTTATGAAATAAGTGCAAAAAAACTTTTGGGGTCAGACATCGGAGGTTACCTCTCCGTACCTATCTGCTCCGTCTCTTTTTTCGAGTACCGTGGAAGTCAGCCTCGTCTGGGTCTTTGCCTTTCTTTAGATTAAAGTGACTTTGTGCATTGGCATGAACTAGTTTGTAGTGCCGCGTCAAGCTGTCTCTGCGGTAGAACCCTTTCCGACAATCCTGATGCACGCAAGTAAAGATTGTGTTGTGCAATTGCTCGGAATATCTCTCGAATGCGGGCAAAACATGCCCTTTTGAAAAATGTTGGCTGACGACATGCTGTTTTAACAATAGTTTTTTGTTGTATCCGATAATGTTCATAGGACAATGTTCCACCGGACAAACGTATGATCTTGGCTGGTGGCGAAAAAGCTTGAATTCGTCATAGTGCTGCGCAAGCTCAAAGTAGTTATTGAAATTGGTCTTACAATGATTGATGCACTCGAACTCTTTTTCGGAAACATCCATTTGTTGTAGCTGGGTGATATCGAATCTTTCAAGGAGACGGTCTGTCATTCTGACGACCCTGTGTTCGTTATCGTGCCCTTTAGGGGTGGATATAGAGGATGACAATGATGCTGGAGAAACCGGTGCATTGTTATTTCCATTTTTTATAGTCGTTCCAGAATTGCTAAAAGCTTTGGCAGCCAATTCTATGGCCGTTTTGACGTCTAGGGATGTATCGAGATGACAAACCTCTGTCTTCACAGGAGACTTGCGCCGTCTTGGTTTTCTAGTGTCAGAAATTGTTGATTGTGTTTTGACATGCACAGGTTTCCTGGCTCTTTCCTCTTCAAGATTCGCCTTACGTTGTGCCTGTAGATGGCGTTGGAGTTCGGCCACTCTTACCAGCTCTGATTGAAGTCTATGCTTGTGTAAAGCATTTTCCAGTTGATTCCACGTGTCCTGCATCATTGGAGCAACGTTGGTGGCTGCAGCATCCATTTCTTCGTAGTTGAAGAACCCGTCGTGGAAGTTCTCTACCAACACCTCGTTTTCTAATCCGAATAAGTCATCGTAACTGGATCCTGCACTGTCATACATGCTTTCCAAATTGAGATATGATGTAGGTGATAACGGTGGGGTGGAAAGAAACATCGAAAAATCAGGTTGAATATCCGTTTTTGTAATCTCTATGCCTTCGTCTGGCTTGCCGACAGGGGTTTTGGCAATAACAACTGGTGAGATCACCATGCGTTTGGTGCCCGAATTAGCTTGGCCGATATGGGAGTTGACCAATGGTGCAGGCAGCTGACCAAAGTATTGGTTGATAGGAGAGTTTTGACGAAACGAGCCTCCTAATTTGAGTTGGAGATTAATGTTGTCTCTAAAAGAAACATTGGAGCCGACACCAGGTACTTGGTGTGAAGTAAGCTCATGATCTAAAGTTGGGCTTGAATCACCACCATATCTATTTGCTGACTGGTTTAATGCTTGTAGTTGTTGTTCGTATGGAACTCCGTGGTCATGTTCCAACAAGTTGCCGTATACAACCTCTCCGTCTAAATAATAGCCGCCATTGTATGTTGCAAAACTATCATATTCAAGACCTCCTAATGTAGGGTTGGATGGTGTGAGGTCTGTGGAAGGTGGTGTTATGTGGAACATTCTAAATGTCGAGAACGCCCTAATCAATGCAAATGCTATGGCTGCTAATTTCGGAAGAAAAGGATAAAATTGGAGATATATATAGGTTTAAGCTTAACTGAAAGGGACTTCAAAATTACGATAGTTCTACGATTTTAATTAAACCATAATGAAACCTCATGCATTAGCAGCTGCATACACTATAGATGATTTCGGGAAAGTCTGTAAAGGTCCGAACGTTTTTTCTTGATAATTAGTAGTAACAAAATAAAACGCACTGCAGCATAAATAATATTTTAGGTTTTACTAGTGAAGTTTAATTTTCTTCCGCGCTTCCGATACTTCGGCACAAGAGGGTTTCAAGGTGTATGACTATAGTCTAAAATATGGGCAGAAAATAAACGCACACGACTTAACAATATGCCTGGTTTGTGGAACTGGGTATACATAGTGTGGGTTTACACGTGCGTCAAAGTTGGGGGAGACGCTCGCCTCACAACGTGCTTGTCAGTCTTTCAAAATAAACAAGGATTATAATCGGTAGGTATCAACAGTCCGGCCTAGTGGGGCACGAAACAGTGGTTCTCAAGTACCCCGCTCAGGTATTTTTGCTAGGCACTGGTTTGACTAGTAAGGGATAACAACAACCTTTATTTATTATTATCATCTTAGTAGACAATAGAGCAATGTTTTAGTCAAGATCTAAAAACTTTGTTTCGAACAAAGGCTTTCAAGCTACCTGAGTGCAAACTACATACTATGATTTAGCCATATTGCCTGTCCAAAGTAGTCGGGTTGAAACCAGCCCTTTGGGTTTATCCTTGCTTATTCGGATAAATGGTTCCGTACACGGCGAATTTAAATCTTGCATAATCATACATCAGATCAATGTTCTGCGACTGTATATAGTGGTCCCCAACGCAAGTTACCCAAACAAACCCCAAACAAGGAAAAATAGTTTAGATCCTGCGCCCCCATGTTACGTGCATATTTTGAAACTTCTTAGGGGTCTATCAAGTACTTTGTTGTGCCTCGGTTTCAACAGATGGGAAGACTTTGTGCGACGATTTTGGTTTGAATGTTTTCTCAAACTGCAAGTTCAGATGTTGGTATTATCCTTACAATCTTGTGGCAAATTAATTTTTTTTTTTATTATTTACCAAATGAATAATTCAGCATTTGCCAGGCGCTTGCCAGAGTCCCTTCACTATAGTCAGCAATTGCGCCTTCTCGCGCATCTGAGTAGACAATACCACGTAAGCCTTTACCAGGGACGCCTTAAGCAAAAGCAAATTCGGCTACATATTTGCAGTTTACCCACGGAGTTGTAAATACATCTCCCTTCTATTGTGGGGCTTTCTTTATTCGTCGCTATTATAATCAAATATGCGGATATCAGCCACAAGTACTCTGATTTCCAAAATTTGCCTAAACTTGTAGACGATCTCGTAATCAGCCCTGAACTATTGCGACCTTACACTGTAATTAAGTACAAGAATATAAACCAACTAACAGTGGCAATACGCTTGTCAAGGATGTGACAAGCCCCTGATTCGCATTAGTCTCGGGTCTCCGTATAGGTTGACTAACCATCTACTACCCATTGAACTGAGCCAGATGAAACTCACAACAGCTCATCGTCCTTAAATTTGGACTTTGCATTAAGGTACTTAGCATTTAGGGATAGTGCATGGGGAATATGCATGAGGAATCGGTGCCTCAAATACCGATGCGGCGGTATCTTTGCATTGCAGCAGGGCCCAAGTCCGCATTCCCATTTCCCCATAAAAAAATCATGCCACCTGAGAACCTTAAGAAATTGCGCCCGAGGGCCCCTGGCCACAAAAAACTTCTTCACCAATCTTCAAGTCTATCGCATACACAATTTGCGAACTGGTTTTCACGACCTATCTTTAGTATATCGATTCTATTATTTGCAAAATCGAGCTTTGCATTGTGTGCAAAGTACCTAGTTAATCAGTACTGCAACATCGGCAAGATTTCCTTTTAAGGATATATGCAAGTGCGGATGCGCACACCAATCGAGGTTGTAGAGTAGGACTTTGGTAATTGTAGACAAATGTTGCAGCGCATTATGTGCGACCTATTGAAAGGCGTTTGGAACCCATGCGGTCCACAAGTTTTAGTCTATCATTTTGTAACAGGGTTGTTCGAGGCGAGCGAATAGACACACGCCTGCGTCGCAGTTTACGAAATGAAGTTTCTTCACTTCTCACAACCATTCATTAATTATTATTAGTCGTCTAAACAAAAGTATTGAACACGTCCTTGCTAGGGTTGGAATCCACGTCTCTTCTTCTACCCTCGTCTAAGTTAACCTCCAGCAATTTGACCCATTTGGTCTTATTCACAATCTTAAAAAAGAAAAAGAGCACGAAGAAAAATGGAAGTAACACATATGCATCCACCCAGTCGCCTGCAGAAAAGGGTTTGAAATACGACCAGCCCTGAATGAGAGCCAAGAAAATGTTCAACACTATACCTAAAATCGGCAAAACAGGGTACCATAAACCCTTGTAGGCTATATCATCGAGCGATCTGCCTTGAAGTTTCCAGGCCTGTCTAAATCTGATGTGGTAAAAACAAACGTTTCCCCAAACAATAAATACCGCCACCCCAGAAAGATTGACAATGTATCCGTAGGCTTTGGCAGCACCCGTACTGACGTTCATCATAGAAATGAAACCAAATGCATTCATGAGAATAACAGCCAAGTATGGAACACCCTGTCTGTTAACTCGTTTCAAAACTTTGGGTGCTGCTCCTTCATTAGCAAGGTTGACAATGGCTCGTGAACCAATGTAAATAGAACTGTTGATGGCACTGATGCAGGTGACCAAAATAAACGCATTAATCAAGTGCGCACCACCTGCCCAACCTGCATTGTTGATAGCAATAGACATGGGGGATTTGAGGGCCTTGGTGGATTTGGACAAAAATGGATCATTGTACGGAACGGTGATACCATAGAATATGGCAATTCCGATATAGATAAATAAGATTCTCCAAAACGTTTGTCTGATGGCTTTAGGAATGGCTCTGGAGGGGTTCGCGGTTTCAGCTGCGGTGATGGCAACAATTTCTGTACCTGAATAGAAGGTGGATGCGAAAACAAAAGTGTTCGCCACACTCTTGAAGCCGTTTTTGAATGGACCAGGGTCGTTCCAGTAATGGAACCCAAAAGCCTTATGACCCTTGACACCCCCAGAAACATATACGATGGAAAAAATGTAGAACGCAAGTATACCGACAATTTTGAATAGAGCGAGCCAATATTCGAATTCTCCAAACATTTGCACCCCCAAGAATTGGAACGCCAAAAACGCGAACCAAAACATCAAAATGTAGCCGTACAATGGCACCTGTGGACCCCAGAACTGCATGATGTCAGCCACGGTGTTGTATTCGTTAGCCAAGACTGCTATCCAGATGATGACGTAATTCCACCCTACTGCCCCACCGTAAGCTCTGTCGACAAACTTGTTACCCAACGTAGAAAAGGTTCCTCCTGTAGGGTACATAGTCGCCAATTCACCTAGTGACTGCATCATTGTAAAGGCAATAAGACCAATAACCCCAAACCCAATAAGTAAACTGGCAGGGCCATTAGATAATGCTAGCGAGGCACCAATAAGGATACCCGGCCCAATAATACCAGCCAAGGCAATGAGCGAAATGTGTCTATCCTTGAGTGATCTTTTCAAATGAGTTTCACCATCTTCAACTGAGGCATCTATAGATAGCGTAGAAGATGCTGAATGTATTACATCCCCACCAACTTCTTTTTGGGGAATGCTCTCCTCGCTTTTAAAAAACATGTCAAATTGCGAAAGATAAGATTATGGGGTTAAGGGCAAAATAAAACCAACTCAATATTTCAATAGAAGTAACTCAAGAATTCACAAAGTCATATATCCCTATGTTGACTGATGAGGTCCTTCTTATATGTTTTCACAAGAAATACCTTTGCCTAAAAAATATGCTTGCGGCGAAATAACGGCATCGCTTGAGGATAAGAGCGGCCTTCAGAAAAGTGAAAACATACATGTGCAGTACCACGACAAGATTATTACATTGTAGTCGGTGGCGGGGGTTGACGTAGGGGCCGCCCACTAATACACAGTATTAGGTTAGTAATTAAAACGATAATGACACAACACGTGACGTTATCAACGGTGCGATGAGGTGTGGCGCTAGCTTGGCGTTTCCACACGCACTATAAGAATGCCACATATTGGGCCATATTGCGAATTATTCCCTAAATGAAGCGAGCATGTGCAGAGGTGAGCGGATTGTTTGAGGCGATTTTAAACTACAAACCCTAGTCCAGTTTCCGTAAATGACCCGAACTGTTTCTTTTGTTCTCTTATTGGCGATACGTATTGTTAAAATTTACGGCTGTAGCAGAGCATGCCTTCTGAAAAATACAATTCCAGAGCACGGCGCACTCGTGCACGATCCAGTCATCAGTCCATACGAATGTATCAAAGTTGTAAGTCCCGACTCCTGGCTTCTTCTTCTCCATAACAAGACCCATAATTCCACAGAGCTTCCGGAATTTGAGGCAGAAACAGGAGATCTACATGTGATCTGACTAGACGTTTATTAACTATACGTAGAGTAGTTGATGATAAAATTTTATTTCCGCCGCGGTCTTCCGCTTTTATACTCTATTGGGATTACCCGGACGTAGCATTTTGTTTAATTTGCAGCATTTGGCTGTTGGTATGTGAATGATAATGTCTCTAGCGTCTATCAAGAACATTTCGTATTCTTGCAACATGAAATGTAGTCAGTACTCGATTGATTTGTGCATTAATTGAAATTCTAGACAGATGTTTCGGATTCTGAGGGATCTTGACGGCGTTTTGGCGGATTATTTGCTCCATTTGCTCCCTTCAATGACCTAGCCAATATAATTTCAATAGATTGATGTTTTCTACAAAAGCAGTTGCTAGCGAGAAGTATTTCTTGTCAGTGGTTGAACTTTTCCAACTACTTCTCTCAAATTACCTGCCTAGTTTAACTAGCCAAGGCAGACCTGTGAAACCTAACAATCCAAGTTTTCAGGTAATCTATCGATCGGTGGAGTATTCAAATAGTGCCCAAGATGCTACTCCGGTTTCAATTGAGCCGTATTTTGACCACTTTAATTTTACTTTTTGAAAAATGTAACGTTTATTAGAACTGAATAGGGTGGCTTTATTTACTTTTGCTTACTTCTCAGGTCTCAAGTCGGACCTCCTTGGGGCTTCCAATGGATGCAATTGTGCCAAGTAAGTGATGGCCCACATAAGGTAGCACATCGCCAAACCTAATATCACCGAGGACCTCCAAACTGTTTGGTTTTGTTTGGGGGCAAAGTTCCACACCAATGTCGACAAAAGAACAGTGAACACAAACACTAGAGCTACAAGATAACTATCTGTTAGTATGGATCATTTGATTAATTGATAGTCCTAAACATACCCGCTCATCTTGATACGTCCCGATAAACGTCTCGGTCGTTGACTTTTGAGTTGAGTGATAGGATATCACGGGGATAGCGGCACGTGATCAGTGAGTAGAGTGTCTCAACTATGTGCAACGCCCAAATCAAAGTCTACACCTATCACTGGAAGGATGGCACTTCTGACTCAAGTAACTAGCTGGCTATACAATGTAATTGAGGCGCAGTACATTCACAAGCAGATTTTGTATAGCCATCTTTACCAATTCCTCGAAGTACACCTCAAAAAGAACCTTCGATTCCGCATCCGGACCCAAATCTATACAGCAGGAGATGGCAAATCGAGCCTTTTGATTAATCTACATGGAAAAATCGTACTTGGAGACGTGCAAGTGCCCATTGAAATCTGGATACCATTAAATTATCCATTCAGAGGAGAAGATTCCGGAGTTCCGCTCGTGTACGTTGTTCCAAAGCATGAAGAGTCTTTATACTTGAGACCAGGAAATCATGTGGACACCCAAGGAAGATTTTACCATCCGTATTTGGCAAGTTGGCACAACGATTGTAGCCCAGAAAACCCCGAATCTGTAAGGTTTAATCTACTAGAGTTGATTAATGTTATTCACGATACAGTAAAGAGAGAAGTTCCGATTCGATTGACGCCTGGCGCTCCAATACAGCCAGATCAAAGAACAGGAGAAATAGCGCCAGAAATTCCACCCAAACCCCCAAAACCTCCAAAGAACGGCCAGAATCCAAAACCTGTAGCTTTGAGGTATCAGGGCCCACTACCTTTACCTGGAGAGCAATCGCCAGTATATCAAAACTCAAGGCTGCCTACTGATCAAGGACCATACCATAGTCCTTCTCAAGTGCATCCTATGAACTACAGTCAATTCTCGTCCCAAACTTCATTACATGGCCACCAGCAATATAGAACCAATCAAGGTCAATTTGAAGAAGAACGTCGAAGTTTCGAACAAACACAAAGACCTTTGGGACCTCTGGCAGTACCCTGTCAGCCCCAAAACCACCAGAAATTCTCAACTAAACACTCCAACCAACACCCTTATCAGAGATCAGCGCCGCAAGCGGTACCGGTGCGTAGTCCTGAGCACCTTCAATCGCCCAGAACCGAGAAAAAGACTCCAATTAATATAGACTTGATAGATTCGCCAGTTGGATTGGTCAACAAAAGCGGCTCCAGTGCGCTAGAAAAAGAGCTTGTGAAGGCAGTAGATGAGTTTGTAGCCAATGAATCATCGCCGTGGTCGGTGGGCACCAAAGCTGAGCATAACAAGAAAAAAATAGGAGCTCTTCAAGATCAGCTCAATCACCATTATACACAAGCAGTAGCCAATTCTGAGCATCTAGATGGGCACATTCAGTATTTACAAGAAAAGCTTGTGAGTATTACTAAACTTAACCATGATCTAGCAGCGCTTGATAAGATCAACATGTCACAGGTTGATCGTGTGACTACGCATGAGGCTACAATAGCGTTGGACGATCTTATAATAGCCGATCTGGTTTTGGTAAAGCAATTATATGAAGTTATTCTGGAGTCAAAAGCTATAAAGGACACCATTAGTTTGGTCAGTGGAACGTTTCATTCGCAGCCGGAGCTTATAAATGACGAACGACTCGATATGTGTGTAAAAACAGTCAGAAACCTTGGACGAGAATTGTTTTGGTTAGAAGTCACCAAGAACGAAATTGTGGGCATCATGGGACTACATGAATAAGATTGATATTGTCATCATTATAGCATTTACATTCCATTGATTAATATCTAATAAACTAAGCATGTCTAGCATCATTTGAAATAAAGCCTAATAATAGCATAATATTAGCGCAACGTATGTAGTAAGGATGAGAGGGATGGAAAAGTTAGGTTGTGAGGAGGTTCGACCGGTAATTAGCGAACCAACTACTTTAATTAAAACTAGCCCCATCAATGTCAGATAGCTACTGAACCATGCGAATATTCGGGCGATCAAGAAAGCGCAGGTTGGGTTCCATTAATGTATAAGCTCGTGGCCGTCGGTGATATTGCAATGACAATACAAAAACCCTCAATAATTTTTTAATGATATCTAAAGGTAGTCACGGTTAGCAGCCACCAAACTTTCATTCCCATGAAAAATATCCAAAACCTGGCTCAAAATTTCTTGTGGCACCATTGAAGATCCTAGTATCGAGTCAAGTGTTATACTCTGATCCAATGGCTGTTAAGCGTCATAATAGCAGAAACGGCTCGGCTAGTTTTCACCGCCTGCCAAATTTAAAGTTTGTGCCCTGCACAGATCTCAAAATCGCCTTTTATGGCTACATCGGAAAAAAATACTTCAAGAACTTATCAGTGCATAATACTTGCATGCAGATCAATTATTCCGAAAATTCGCAACCATTTATTGAAGGTGACGAACGTCGCAGAGGTTAATCATGATAAGGTACAAGCCATTAGGACTACGGCCATGTAAGTCACAACAAGCTACTTAGCTTATAAATACTGGCTTTGCTTTCCAATGCCTTCCTTCTCATCACTAAGTTGGAGCGCCCAGTAGGGTTTCAATGAAAAAGCGTTAATGGCTGACCTTAGGCATGGTAGCCAACCATCTCGCAGTCCCGCTACTCAAAGACATGGGGGTTCCCAAGATAGGATTCAGCCGAATTTTCCTGTTTGATTTCAGTGTTGTCGATCTCGAGGTATCGGGGTCACCAAAGAAGGTACCTGAAGCAGCATTGGCCAACGTCAATACCTTACTACCAAAGTGATCTTTATGTTGGATCTCCAAAAGATCATGTTCAGGCTTTACTCGACACAAGTAGTTTCGGTTTATGGGCGGTCAGTAATAGCATTAATTGTCTAGGTGCTGAGAATTTACCCCTAACAACTTGTTTGAGTGATGATACTTTTGACCCTGACAAGTTATCTACTTGGGTAGACATCCTCACATGGTAGACCGTTTTCTATCTTGATTTTACCACTACTTATTGTACAAGGAAAAGACTCAGTCGGTTTCTCCAACAATCTAGAAAATTCCAGCGTCCAATTTGCAGTCGCTTTAAACGACTCTACTGGCTTGGGGCCTTGGGTATTGAACAGGAACCATCCGAGCTTATAACTTCGTGGCTTGGAAACGCAACCAACCCAACCAACCCAACTTACCCGAACTTTCCTCAAGAAGAACGGGCTGTCTCAACAAGGTGTCCAATTCTCTTAATTTGAACAGACCAACTTCCGAGAGTGGCAGTATTGTCTTTGGCAGATTCACACCAAATAGTAATCTGGATAGTGGTCGAACTCCCTATCTAAGTAGGTGATAGGTTGGAAGTAACCCTTGATTCTACAACGACTGCTGGCGGAAATACAAGCAGTGTCAATGTATCTGCTGTATTAGACTCGGGCACCACCCTAACAATCATCCCCCAAAACGTTATTGACAGCGTTGCTGCTGAAATGAAATACAACGACACGGGTGGTACGTATTTGTGTACCCAACCTGACAACGTTTTCAAGTACAACTTCTATGGAGTGTAAATCGCTGTTCCTTACTGGGAATTGTAAATTCTTGAACCCATTTAAAATAATTTATCTTTTGACTTTGGTATGTTTGGCTGCCTTTAAACAGTTCTTCCTACCATATCACACTTACATCCATGGACTATTGGTGGGTATCGCCCATCTCCAGATCCAATTTATTGATTTGGGAAATTTTTGCAATAAAATCAGAAAAAGCAAAAAATGCCCAACTATCTGTAAGAAGACTTAAAGTAGCCAGCAAATTTACCACGATTGCTGAAAGTATCCGCGCATACGATGAACATCTCTCACTAGATTTATCTTCAAAACAGTACTGGCATGCAGATATCACTTTCTTATAATTATAGTAGGTCGCTACCCCGTGATTATAGAAAGAAGCAGAATTGTCATAACGTACAAAATCTATAAGCAGAAGTAAGAACAGAGCTAAAAGGTTAATACAGAGAAAAAAGAGTCGAATAAAGGCTTCGCCAGCTAATTTCCTTACGATGGTGTTCAATGGTAAGACATGAAATCAGCCATTTTAGAATGATACATGGCCCCTTGGGCAATCAATTATAAAAACTGGGACTACTCTAATATTTGAAGCATTCTTATGTATATCTAGTGAGATACTGCAAAATATTCTTGAAATCAGACTCCAAAAGTCGCAGAAAAGACTGCGAATTTGCACCCAGAACGAAAATTTACATTAGTGGTGGTAGTCTCAGCGCGAGTGGTGAAAGATAGTAGTGGTGTTTAGTGAGAGATTGCTCAAAAGAAAAGCGAGAAACAAAGTATTGTCTGTGATTCAGTCCAACATTGTTCGTGAAAAACAGTCTAGTTAGTGAGACCTATGGTAAGGTGGCTGTATATATTACTGAGTGATAGTGTTTTCGTATAGTTAGTGAGAGCTAGTGTTTTCTAGTGAGACCTATTCGCGCTAAGATACTACTTCTGCCGCAGAAGTCTCTCTAAACGGATATCGTACTCGTCGCACGAGGAGCGGACCCTCGGCGTCATTCTGGGCTGTCAACCTCGGCACAATCAAACCCACCTTACTTAACTTAGCCACAAAATGACCCTACTCTATCTCTACATTCTACCTCTACACCACCGCCTGGAGCTTTCCCTCTGTTATCTCATCCTCATCGCAGAGATGGTTCGCACACGCACAGTCTCACAGGGCCTGCACATCGCCGCCGCACGATGTCTATAACAAATTTTCAGCACCCAAACTTTTCAAAAACTTAACCACTCTTCACTAATGTCAGACTTTGTAATTAAGCCAGAGGCTGTTGCGCCATCTAATGATACATCAGAATGGCCATTATTGTTGAAGAACTACGATAAACTCTTGGTCAGAAGTGGACACTACACCCCTATTCCTTCTGGGTCCACTCCATTGAAGAGAGACTTGAAGTCGTACGTCTCCTCCGGTGTGATCAACTTGGACAAACCATCCAACCCAAGTTCGCACGAAGTCGTTGCATGGATCAAGAGGATCTTGAGAGTGGAAAAAACCGGTCACTCTGGTACTTTGGACCCTAAAGTCACCGGTTGTTTGATTGTCTGTGTTGACCGTGCTACCCGTTTGGTCAAGTCCCAACAAGGTGCCGGTAAGGAGTATGTATGTATTGTTCGTTTGCATGAAGAATTGGACGACGCCAAGGATTTGAGCCGCTCGCTCGAAAACCTCACCGGTGCACTTTTCCAGAGACCTCCCTTGATCTCGGCCGTCAAGAGACAGTTGAGAGTCAGAACTATTTACGACTCCAAGTTGATTGAGTTCGACAACAAGCGTGGTTTGGGTGTGTTCTGGGCCTCGTGTGAAGCTGGTACCTATATGAGAACCTTGTGTGTTCACCTTGGTATGTTGTTGGGTGTAGGAGGCCACATGCAAGAGTTGAGAAGAGTCCGTTCGGGAGCCATGGGCGAGAACGACAACTTGGTTACATTGCACGACGTTTTGGACGCCCAATATGTCTACGACAACACCAGAGACGAGTCATACTTGAGAAAGATCATCCAACCTTTGGAATCGTTATTGGTTGGCTACAAGAGAATCGTGGTCAAGGACAGCGCCGTCAACTCCGTTTGTTACGGAGCCAAGTTGATGATCCCAGGTTTGTTACGTTACGAAGAAGGCATTGAATTATACGATGAAGTCGTGTTGATGACCACCAAGGGTGAAGCCATTGCCATTGGTATTGCCCAAATGACCACTGTAGACTTGCAAGGGTGCGACCACGGAGTTGTGGCTAAGGTCAAGAGATGTATCATGGAACGTGACACCTACCCAAGAAGATGGGGATTAGGACCAGTTGCTCAAAAGAAGAAGCAATTGAAAGCCGACGGTAAGTTGGACAAGTTCGGAAGAGCCAACGAAAATACCCCAGATTCATGGAAGTCCGAGTACAAGGACCATGACGAAACCCCAGCTCCACCTGTTCCAGAATCCAAGTTGGCTGCTCCAGAAGTTCAATTGCCAAAGAAGACTTTGATCGAAGAAGTTGAAGTTGAAGAAAAGGAGGAGAAGAAGGAGAAGAAGGAGAAGAAGGACAAGAAGGAAAAGAAGGAAAAGAAGGAGAAGAAGGAAAAGAAGGAAAAGAAGAGAAAGGCTGAGGACGACGACGAAGAGAAGTCTGAGAAGAAGAAGAAGTCCAAGAAGTAGATCTGTATATTTAGCATGTACCATGTTTAACATAAATATAATAAAAATGTAATGGAAACTTACGAAGTAGTAGTTTATCTGTCTGACTACAAGATGGTGTGCAAAGTACCAAAGGTACTGGGAATGCTTGAGGCCCTAATAATGCTCAATAATATAGATAGCACTTATTGCGATCAACAACCTAATAGCAGTTGCATTATTTTGCAACCATTAAGCTTTGCAACATAAAATATTGAAGTCAATGACTCGATTAGCCATTGTGAACAATAAGACTTACTCAATGACTGATAAGAAACCTTATGAGACTTTTTGCAGTTCCTAATCGAATACAAATATGTCTAGATTTATTTTTCAACTAGAGATTCTTTAAGCAGCTAAGCTGAACAAATTCGATTAAGGACATGAAACCTCACATATAGAAGTTGATAAAGGGATCAACAATATTAGGGATAATCCTAAAGAAGTACTCTTTGGATCAAAAAAGAGGAATATATTCTTGTGACTACTATTATAACTATTGTTAGGTTTATACTATTAAATGTAGAATTTGGAAAGCTAAGCCTCTTGATAAAAATCTAGCTAGAAGAGACTTTGAAGCACCAATTATATTCGCTACGAAACCGACTACGGGAAACAACTGTACAGGGTCTCGCATAGTATTTTTATCGGTTATCTAGAAGACGTTAATTAAACCAACAAGGACAAGCGCGTTCGGAACATCCATAGGTTTCATCAGTTTCATAATTTTCACTAATTGTGATAACTTCGCGGTTGCAAAGAGTCCATAGTCTTTTCGATAACGATGGACAGGCTATGGCAAAACAGAGTCTACATCATTCCCAGTAGCCCCGGTACCTTTTAACTAATTAGAAGTATATTATACATGCTGCTCCGATCACGCACTTCATTACACTTCACTTCTTTTCTGACTAAATGCTAGAGAAAAGTACTCAATGGTGATGAATATTCATTCCAGTAGCCGGTTTTTCTAGTGAAGTGTACTGGGCTACGTTCTGGGCTAGGAATGCAAATTTGTGCCCTACTCCATTATAAAAGTACTCCAACTGTAGTTCGGCCATGCTAGCCTTTTCATTCTCACCGATTTGGCGAAAGTGCTGGATTAAACTCTTGAGAATAAATATGCTGATGATTCGGTCGTTATCGGAAGAAGAGGCCACGGAAACCGTGGCAATGCACCTTTCAAGACACCTGTTTTTCTGGTCTACATCGTCGGTGCCTCGATATATGAGATAGCTAATGAGGTTGGTGATGAACGGAAAGCTGGTGGCATCCTTGAAGTCGTCCATTATCTTGCCCATTTGTTCAAGCAACATCTTATTAATATTTTCCTGCTGTCGGTGCTGGTCTCCTGACATGGCTAAGTCGTTGAATATGTGGAGAAGAAGATGGTACGTGAGCTTTAGCAATGCGTTGGAGCCTACGAAATTAAGCGTGAAGCTGTTGGACGTGACTTTGGGCCTAAAGGCCTGCGTCAAGTCGCTGTGCAATTGGCCTCGGACTTTGAGATAGGTGCTGATTCCGGGATTGGACTTGTTGGCAGCCCGGCGAGACATCTCACGTACTTCGTACTCGTTTAGTACCAATAAATGGAGGGTGGAGTAGATATAAAGCTCGTTGAACTCGCCCAATCCCTGTAAACTGAGACCGTAAATGGCGTTGGGCACCTCGGGCACACACGAGAGGTTCCTGACCTTGATGTAGTAGTATTTGCTCGCCTGGATATCGCCTTTGGACTGGTAGTATGCTGCGAACATGTAGTATACACGAGGCAAGAGCAGCTTGAAGTGGACGTACGGCTGGGTATCGAAATGGCCGCTGTTGTAGTTCAGCATGTACTCGTTTAGGTGCTTTATGTCGGCAAAATCGTCGTTCAAAAAGCCCATCCACGCCTGGTAGTACTGGATGTTGTAGCGTATGTAGTGAAGACGAACCATAAGCTGAGAGTGTCTGGCTAGAGGCATGGGTTTCTGGCCCAACTGCTTGTTGACCATCTGAAGACACCGGTCAAACACCTTCTTGGCCTTTCTTTTCCCATTAGAGACTTCGGTTAGCAAGCTAATGGCCGTGAGAAAGTAGAAGACCACCACAAACTCATCTGAAGTCACCCACTCGACATTATAAGATACCTGTACGCCGTACTCTGAAGAGACAGTGAAGGTGCCGTCACCGGACCACTGGCGCCAGCCGTCGCTTTGTTGGCTGTGTATGTAGTTGTTAATATGCAGCATGTACTCCTTGGCTCGTATGATGTTATTAGTCTGGATATACCCAAGATATCGCAGGAGATATGCCATGGCTGTGATCTGGGTGGGAACCTGTTGAGCCACCGAGTCCACCGACAGAAGAAGAACACTGGCGTGTTCAGGAGAACCTCTATAAAGATGTAAGTTCAGTATATATACCAGTACTAACGCCCTAGTACAAGTGTCGAGCAGCGGGTCTCGCAATATTTGTTGAAGCATAATAAGGCCAGTGGCCGTTTCTGTCACCAAACAGCGCTGTATTTTGAGGAGAGTGAACATATGACTGTAAGTGACATATCCACATGCTTGGTACCAGTTTATTCTGTCATTTAGGTAGCTAGAAACGAGATTTGGGTTGGCTTGGGCCAAAATCTGGGCCCCCAAAAACTCGCTTGCAAACTGCAATGAAGGCATATTATTGCGACTGGCAACAGTTATGGCTCTATTGGCATATTCCTCTGCTCGGTTTAGGTTTTCGGTCTCACTAAAGTAGAGTTTGGCAAGTTTATAGTATACCACTGCCTCCAACTGGGGCTCCAATTGGTATTTATTGGCCACCACAAGTAGGGATTTTATGGCGATTTTGATCATCTTAAAGTACCACTTGGCACCTTCTACTGAACTGGCACCGTCCACCAGGGCGTGGGCTCTCTTTACAAAGAAATCGGCCGTAGCTACGAGGTTCTGAACCATAAACTGACTGGATTC
This sequence comes from Suhomyces pyralidae, assembly GCA_003706505.3. Taxonomy (NCBI): domain Eukaryota; kingdom Fungi; phylum Ascomycota; class Pichiomycetes; order Serinales; family Debaryomycetaceae; genus Suhomyces; species Suhomyces pyralidae. The sequence goes on from PPLO03000014.1 coordinate 221,058, forward strand.
GGGGCCAATAGCATCTAAATCTGAATTGTAAGAATTGGGAGGGTAAACTTCTGGTACCTCTGATACTTCTGCCATTTCTGGTACTAAGCCTTGCACCACTTCTGGTATCTCTTCCACCTCTTCCACCTCTTCCACCTCTTCTACCTCTTCTACCGCTTCTGGCACGTCCGAACTTCTCTTATGTGGAATTTGTGCTGTAAACTGACTTAGCACTGCACTGTTTGCTTGAATGTTCTTCTTGTCTATTTCACCAAGGGAATTTATCGGTTTGTGCTGTTTTTGTTGTTGCTTTTGCTGGTTTTGTTGCTGGTTCTGCTGACTTTGAAAGCCCTGCTGGAATAAATTTTGGTACGAAGCGGCGGAGGAGGTAGTAGGGGCTACTTTGGAGCTGAAATTTTGCCCCAAGCCACTCTGGTCTGGTCCTGACTGCCCATTACTGCCGTACAGTCCCCGATTCATCTACTTTTCAAGGTAAAAGACGCGTGTGTGTGTTGTAGGAAGTAAAGTATAGTGAAGTCTAGATATCGGCTCACGTGAGTATCGCGAGGCGCTACCAAGTTTGATCTATACCAGATAGATTGATATATTGCAAGATGTTTTACAAAGAATTATTATACCCACACAGATCTAGAAATAGAACAGAACTGACTAATGATCATTTTAAAATATTAGATAAATATGGACAATAATCAAATCTACAATGTAAACTTCACTTGCAATACTGGTAAGCAGCTTGTAGTCGGTATTTCCAAGTCCCTCTTGAGGTTGCACCAGAAGCAATTACGTGTAATTTAGTTATAAAGTGAGTTTACTTCACTTAAATGACTTGTAGTATTTTTATAAAAAAACTAGAGAACGGCAATTTACTCGTGCTTTGTACAGCTAAGCTGCAAAATTTTGGAGAAAGATAATGTTGGTAATTGACATGCTGTGAGGTTTTCCTATTAGCGGTGTGTAGCTAGTGAGAACGTGTGGTGTTAGTGAGAGTCTGTCTAATAGTGTTAGTGTGGACTATTGAAGTTAGTTTTTCATTCGAAGTGGGTAATCTCCTGCGTATTTAGTGTTAGTGATTTCCGGTGTGGTCTAAAACAATATATTAATATACAGCTAATACAATTTAAAGAAGTAGAGATATGCAAACGAAGCGGAAGTCTATTGTGCGTGGGCCCTGAGGCGGTCCAACTCAGCTTGGAGCTTTCGTCTTATTATTCTCTCTTCGCTGAGCTCCACTTCGTGCTGGTCTTGTATGTCACTGACTATCTTTTTAAACTCTTTTCTCAAGATTCCATTGCTCAAGCCCGAAGAACTGTTGCCGTTGACAGATGTAGGTCTGGTGGACGATAACCCACTGGTGACCAGATGGCTGTCTTCTTCGTCGTCTTCGGTGGGGCTCAACAGCTCGCCGATCATGGGAGACACCGAATGGGGGTTTCCAAATGAAGTGCTGGAGGCGAGTATAGGAGAATCGTACGAGCTGTGGTTCATACGAGGCGACATTGTGAGTTGCAACGAGCTTCCGTTAGATTTTGACCCTCCGATTCTGTCGATTCTGAGCAAATTGAGTTCTTTACGAAGCTTGGCGATCTCTTTATCCTTAGCTACAATTTCGTCTGGATTGCTTTGGTTTATGCTCGACGAACTGGTACCGGAGGCGCTTTTTGTCGAATGCAATTCCTTTTCCAAGCTAGAGATTCTTTTGCGGTACTCTTGAATGAGTTTCAGAGAGTTTTCTCTGGATATTTCGTACTCTTTGGTCAAGTATTGATGCGAGAATCGCATATCGTTCAATGCTGTTTTGTACTCTGCGACCACTTTTTCAGCAGAAGAAGCGTATTTTCCAGGCGGACTGGTCGAATACGGCGACCCTTTGACACCTTTTAAAGGTGTTACGTCACCATTGGAAAGAAATGCTGCTTTGTCAAGCATAGGAGTAGCCACATTAGACGAAACCTCAGGAGCGTTCACTTGGCCAACTATGGCGTCAATACATGTCTGAGCCCAAATTGTTCTCTCGTGTACGGAGTCCGAATGTGATTGTGATTGTGATTGGGAAGGCGATGGAGGGGGTGGAAGCGTGATGTTTCTCTGGGCAGCCACAGAAGCTATATGCGAGAACATAGAATCAAACGACTTGAGCACGGACTCGGAGCTGATGGTTTTACGGGGGGAATTACTGGGATTGACTCTTCTGGGCGAATTGAATGGAGATGACATGGAGTTGTTTCCCACATAGGTTTTGGACGAATCGGAGTGGGAAGAAGCGAGAGCAAAGTCTTTGTTGCTTGACGAGAGCTTGACATCTTCTACATAGCCCAAAACTAAACACGCCAAGTTGTGGTTGGTGAGTTTAGTTGTAAGCTGTTCGAGCTCGGCATTGGTGGCGAGGAGCTGGTCCTGAAGGCTTGTGTTCAGCTTGAGGATTTTGAGAAGCAAGGCGGCGTCCAAATCGCTGGAATCTTCATCTTCTTGTCCCTTCAAGATAATATTGGAAATGAATTCCTGCGATATGGAAATCTTGGAGACCAAGTACAGTTGCAAGTTTTTCTTTTCTTCTAAGGTCGCCTTCAAGAAGCGAAGAGACGCCAAGGTGAGAATGGAGTCCTTGTTGACTCTGGAAGTATCAAGTATGGAGTTTTCAATCAATACTTTGAGGTTAAGGTAGTTTGGTTTGTTGGAGGCGTTGAGGATAAACGAGTCGATTTCAAAGTCCTCGTCTTCGGTGGTAGCTATAGAGGAGCTGCTGAGGCTGGGCAACGACTCGGTCAATGTGATATTGCCGTGGTCCAAGTTGGACTGGAGGTGCAGGTTGAAGGAGTCTTCCAAGAACTGGGTATTAAGAAGGTGGAGATCGGCGTGGGAGGCGGCGTCGTTTTTGAGCTCGCTCAACTTGGTGCGGTACTGTTCTTGTAACTGGAATTTGAGCAAGTCGGGCGTAGTGTTGGCCAAGTTGTAGGTGTTGGACGAGTCGTTGTGGGTGACCCGGAACGGTGAGTTCCTGATGAGCAATTCTGGATCAATCATAGCAACTACCTAAATATGCCTAAATCGTTGGTGTTAGGTGGAGTTGATGGTTGGTGTTGGTGTGAGATGGTTTTAACGAATGTGGACCGAAATAACTGAGGTTGTTTTTTTTTTTTGAACAACACACACAGGCGGGAAGGGGCGTACGATTATACGGGAAAGGAACGAGAGTGGTAAGTCGGCCAAAGGAAGGATACCAAGGATGAAGGTATGTATGTGGGATGAAGTATGGATGAAATAAACGGCAATTACCAGAAAAAAACGGGACGTGGTGTGGTGATGGAGAAAAGTGGTGATAGATAAATGAAATGAGACGCGTCTGAACAATCGGCGGTCAAATGCACAATAGATGGCGCGAGAAGTGTGCAGAGAAAATCGAGAAAATGAGATTGCAAGCGGGTGATCCGCGTGAAGCCAAATACGCAGGGAGGGAGGGTAGAAGAGAAGGTGCATAGAGCTGAGCTAGGAGCTAGACACGCCGGACGAGTCGAAATGTATTGAGTTTTCAAATGTATTGAGTTCACAAATGAGGTAAAGGTGCAGGCACCGAAGCCCTACGTATTCTAGACCGAGACCTACTGACAAGGGATAAAATTGTTTTGTACGCGTGAGAGTGTGTCCGTATATTAGTCTCAGGCGGTATTGTATAAGTAGTAGTAATATGGATGAAATGAGAGGGCTGAAAAATTATGTAGAGTTGTAATGAACGGAGTTGTAATTATAGAGTAGTAAATGAATGGAGTAGCTACTAAATAGAACAATGGTGAAGAGGTTAACGAAAAGAGTTAAAAGGTTATGGTCTGTGCATCACGATTCATTCACGAACCAACTTCCATTAGTACTACCCACCGCCATCACATATCCACTCACTACACTGACTAACCACTAAATACTACCCACTCACTACACTGACTTACAGCTGAATTCTACCGCCTGACACCACTAAATATTACAACACCAACACCACTCCCTTTACTCTCTGACTCCTCATTACTCACTACATGCTACCCATTAGACACTCAACACCCTCACTCTCAGTATACTCCACGCACTATCCGACACGTTGTTCGCGCTTTCACTTCTGCCTTCCTACTACTTTTGATTTTCACTACACACTCGCACTTGTCTTTATCCGCTCTGCGCACTCTTCCCTCGTTTTCCTCCTCTCGTGCTTGCTTCTTTCCTCTTTCTCCGCACTCTCCATCTTTTGTCTTTTCTTCGTCCTATATTTGATTTAGTTGATTTTGTCTTGTCTGATGGACACTCTCGGGATACAGCCCAAAGGCCCGTCGTCCGTTCGCTACGTCTCGTTCAACGTCAACGGAGCCAAAACACTATTCAACTACCATCCCTGGAACACCTTGAACAACGACTACAACTCGCTCTTTACTGCCCTCAATGCCGACATAATCACCCTTCAAGAGCTCAAGCTTTCGCACGCAAACATATCGTCCGTTCGCAACATTGGCCACCTTGACAATTATCGACTGTTCATCTCGCTTCCTAAACATAAAAAGGGTTACAGTGGTGTGGGTCTATTTGTACGAATCCCTAGTCTTCAGGACTTCCCTGGCGTGCGCTCTGCTCTCACTGTCATCAAGGCTGAAGAGGGCATCTCGGGCTATTTGTCGGCCGCCAAAACAGCATACCGTGACCTTCCTGATGCGATAGGCGGGTACCCGGATGTAGATAAGGACATGGGGCTACGCCTAGATAGCGAGGGAAGGTGCGTGGTGGTGGAATTGGCGTCCAATGTGGTGGTGTTTGCACTCTACTGTCCGGCCAACTCCATGGGCTCGCAAGAAGGGGAAGAATTTCGGCTCGCGTTTTTGGAAACCCTTCTTAAGCGGGCGTACAACCTCAAGCACAACCATGGCAAAGAGGTGGTGATCATGGGGGATATCAACGTGTGCCTTGACTTGATCGACAGTGCCGAGGGCATCTCCGACAGACTAAAGTCCCAGTTGGTAGTAACCACGCCCACTGATCCGGGTTTCGAGTCCATCAACTATCTCGAGTGCCTTCAGTTCAAGTCTTCGACCCCCGCGCGAACCCTTCTTAACAGGTACACCGTTCCATCTCTAAAATACGACATGGACGTGGCTCCCGAATGCTTGAAGCAGCCCACCCAGTTTCTCTACGACACCACCCGCTACATCCAGGGCCGCCGTTCTCAGATGTATACCGTGTGGAACACCTTGACCAGCGCACGGCAATCGAATTTCGGTTCCCGTATCGACCTCATCTTGTGCTCGTGCCCCCGAATGCTCGCTAGCGTATCCGATGCCGACATTTGGGCCGATATTTTGGGCTCCGACCATTGTCCTGTTTTCACAGACTTCAACCCCATCGAAGCGGCAGATCTTCCTGCGCCGTCCCGGCTAGACTTTGAAGCCAAACACTACTATAGACTATCCAAAATACGAGACATTTCGCAACAATTCAAATCAAGATCTTCGTCAATCGAACCGGGTCCCAAACCTTCAAAAGTTACCAAAGAAATCTCTAAATCGTCATTAAAATATACCAGCAGAAAACCAGTAAAGAAGAATATTCAGGACTACTTTTTCAAATCCAAAGCTACAGAATAGTCAAAATGTGTGTTTTTTCAAATAAATATCGTATTGAAAAGCAAGAGAAAATAAAGTACAATAAACCCCCGTGAAATAAATTTGAGATTGTTAGTTTTGGTTTCAGTTCAGTACTATACAATGATTTTTTTTTTGGTTTTGAGAAGCTTAGCAGTTTGTTAGCTCTGGTTGGGCAGTGAGATCTCTTATGATTTTGGTTAATAATACAGCTCATGATTTACGGAATTCACTCAACACAGGATAAATGGCTTCAAATGCTGCATAGATTTCTTCTCTTTGCTTTGCACCAGTCAAGACAATCTTCCCAGATACGAAAATCAACAAGACGATTTTCGGTTTAACCATTCTATAAATCAAACCAGGGAACAATTCAGGTTCGTACGACGAGAAAGTACCGTGTGAAAATGCCAAACCCTCCAATCTAATTGGAAACTTGACGTCACAAGAGCCGACGATGTTCTGAATTTTGAAATCTGTGAACTTTGCATTGAATCCCAATTTCTGAATGATTCTGGCGTATTTTCTTGATGCCAATTTGGAGTCATCTTCTGATTTGGCACCAGTCACAACCATCTTACCAGAGGCGAAAATCAAAGCAGTGGTTTTTGGTTCTCTAATTCTCATGATAACAGCTGCAAAACGTTTAGGATTGTATTCGGCATTACGAGCATGAAGAGCAATGGTTTTCAAGTCAAGACGACAGTCCAAATTCACAGTGGCCACAATATTCTGCAAGGTAGGCACTATTCCCGACGTAGCGCCATCATCCTCGTCCTGTTTAGGTTCGATAATATCTGAGGTTTCGTCTTTTTTGACAATTACATTATCTTGTAATTGCTGTTGCTGTTGCTGTTGCTGCTGGAATTGCTGCTGAGCATCTCTATTTTCACCATCAATGCCTTGTGGAAACAACAATGAATTTGGAGCAGTGAACGCCTTCGCTTGCGCGGCCGTCGTTGGTAATTTCAATGAATCCATTGTATGCAAATATTATTTATTGGTGCGGAGATAGACAAATCAATGTATCCCAACGCTCAAGTCTGCTGTGAATGCTTCAACAATCTCTATAAATGTTTATTGCAGACTATATATATCGTACTGTATGTTTCCCCACAAACAAGCAGTATAACGATAAGTTGAAAGAAAGTGACACAAAATTGACAGTGACACAAATTGAACGGTTGCCAGTATACAGGATCCCTATCTAAATTTGGGGTGTCCGAAAGTGCGGGACTGCCCACGTATTTATACTCGCGCCCTCATGGCCGGGTAACCCTCCCTTCGCGCCACCGTCATTCGCTCTCCTATTGCTGTGATGCTTAAATATGCCTGTAATATATTTATTGGGTATGTATGCTAAGATTATGGCTTTCGTATAAGCAATGCTGGAAGGGGTCAGCGCTGTATTAAGCGCCACTACAACCGCACTTTCGTGTCGTCTTGCTCCCAGGGTGGTCCTCATTTCCCTGCGTGCGCTCACCGGCTAGCTATCGCTTCGCCTGCATAGCAGACTGCTTACCGTGTGCAGGAGCGCGATGAGCTTCTTCTCCTCAAGCCATTACACACCAGTTATATACTGGTAAAGAGCTAATAGAGACCCATATAATGACCAAATAAACGTATGGATAGCGCTTAGCGTTCCTTCAACAACTTGTTTCTCTTCTCCTTCTTTCTCATTCTTTCGACCTTCTTGGCGCTCATCTTGGCCGCAATACGTTCGTGTCTTTCCTTTTCAGCCTTGATTTCTCTTCTTCTCTTCAAGTCATCGATACGTCCTTGTCTAATGCTGTCCTTTTCGTCCTTGAGTTCCTTGAGTCTTTGCTTGAACTGTTGCTCCTGGAGCTTTTTCTGTTCTCTTTCTTCAAAAGAGCTCTTTTTAACTCCGAATGTCTTTACACGAAAAGCATCCTTCTTAATTTTCCAGTCCTTTCCATTGACTCTGTAACCTTCACCTTTGTCCTTTGGCGCAAGAGGGTCAATGTACTTCTTGGGTATTTCGTGAAGTTCAACCATGCTACTGTTTAAATTATACATAATTCGAAAATTTTTCAACTGATAAAGAAAGCGATCACGTGCGTGTTCCTTCAAGATGGGTGCAAATTATGGAATAGGGTATAAAACAATTGCGAGGAAGCATACAGTTGGTAAAAATTCGGTTTATATCAGTATTCTATTTGGCATTTAGCCCTAATAGGGATACGAATAATAAATGTGAAAACTCGGGTTAGACTGTTTCTGTAGAAGGGCTATTTAGGGCCTTGAAGTTGTAAATATCTCGTACGTACGATAATGTAGATACAACTAAGATTTTATATTAGAGCGAGCTGGCTTACCTATATTGAAATCAGCGGCAAATGGGATACTAATTTGAAAAGTCGTGAGCATTGCAACACCGCTCCATTTTACGTCCAGCTAATTCATGATTTCGATCTCACAAGCAACGATTGAAAGCTGGGATCACCTACTTGTAATTTTAAAAGTTAATATTATTGAGGGAAATTTATATTAATAATAGGCACCTTTTGCTGAACCTGGTTTGGTGCTGACTTCAAGGGGACTATACACCTCAACAAGACTCACCGGTATTTGCGAGCCCAAGGGCCACTTTACATCGTTATTTATATCCAGCCAATGCACCACCTCGTCAAATTTCAAGTTGTTGTTCTCCTTCGTGTACTTGAGATTAAGGCTGATCAACTGGTCAAACAAATACGACAAGTCCTTCAACACAATGCCAGATTTATCGTTGAAGACGGACTTGTTAATGTTGAGTGTACTTACAGAGTCTAATTTGGTCAACAACAGCTCATTGCGCTTGGCACTAAACTTGTCTCGTATCTTGGATAGCTTCTTATTGCTCTCCTCCGTATCAAACCGTTTACTTTGCAAATTTAAGAGACTGAAGCTTACGAGTCCTATAGCGTTGCCAAGCTTATCCTGGTTGTAATTCTCGATAGAGAGAAACAATCCAGCATAAGCATTGGCGTACTTTTCCACCACCCCCAAGTATTCATACCAACCAGTGGTGTCGAGCGAGGCCTGGTTTTGGTCCGATACAAGCAGCTGAAGAAGGTTTTTACAGGCTTTGAGCTCGTTCACTACAAACACAGCCACACGACTGAGGGTACCGTTGTTCTTCGTGGTGATGGCGTTGGTGGTATCGAGCAATTTACGGTTGATCCACGAGGACTTCGAAAGCATGGACATTTGCACACTCACCTCGCCGATTTTGGTTATAAACGCATACAATGCTGGATTCAACTGCAGTTCCAGCTCCAGCACTCTCAGTACTTGCTGAGAGCCGAAGGTAGCAAAGGATATAGACTTCTTGTAGAAATTAGAGACCTGGCGCCATTTTGCATTGGACAGTTCCGAACCACCAGCATCGTCAGAATCAATCAATTCATTGATCGATTCCGCTCCAATGCGTATATATGTTAAGGCTAGCGATACTACAACCACCTCTACTTCATTGCTTAGCGTCCAGGAAATCGGGCTGCGGCTGGCGGCGTCCAAGGTGCTTTTGATCAGCTTGATTCCACGGGTCGTCTTGGTCCCAAAAACTACGTTTTTCCAGGGTATTTTGTCGCCTTTAGACAACTCCATGTTCAATTGGCGCAACATACTTGAGGGATCATCACTTTGAGCCATATCGTACGCATATTTGTAGATCTCTCTGAGGTATTGCTCCAAATCCACGGCGTACCGGACTGCCTCATTGCGTCCAGAAATTGTCGGCAAAACTACTGCTGAGCGTGCTGACACAATGCTTACGGGCACAGTGCTGCCTGGCTTGATGGCCGTGGGTATTGGGGGTGTTCCGGGCAAAACAATCATCGTTGTTGACAGCTCTAGAAGGGTCCCTTTTGTCGCATGTTAATGTCAGGTCACGTGATGGTGGGTATAGTCTCACCAGCCCAACCTAGCCATCATCTCTCGAAGAACATGTCCTCTCAGCGGAACTGTACCTAGAGATTAAGTGAAAGTGGGTTTCTGTTCGATTTTATCCATGAATTTTACGCATCTTTGTACTTACATCATTATCGTCTTCTCATACTTTAATTGAAGCCTTCAATTATTTTTATCTTAACTTTTACAATTCTGTTTGAGCAATATAGGGCCAGTCGCTATGTTATGACCTATTGTTATACTGTTTATGGATAAAAGTCAAACTTGGGAAAATATCATGGGAAAGCTCAATACATAAATTTTCTCATGATGATGAAAGACTTGAGCTCATGTCTCGATTTATTTCTTCATCGATACATACTTGGTCTGCATATTTATGGCGTACTTTCGATACTGGCCCATATTAATCTCCAGCCAATCTATTGCACTATATATTTATTAAACTACTTTTTCATAGCTGCGATTCATGCATTCTTCTTTTATGTGTCCTCAAATCGATACTTAACATCTCGCTGATTCTCAAACCACCTCCAGAAGTCTCAGAAAAATACTACCCATACTCGTCAGAGCCACTTCCGTATTTTCAGCCGAACATTGACTCAAATCAAGTGGCTGCGAAAAAGATCAAATTAATGAAGGACTCGCAATAGTCTCCATTAGAATACTGCGCTTTAGACGTCTATTACTTGCCATGACATGGTCTATTAGTAGCATTCGGTAACTCTTGCAGTAATGTTTGGCAGCCTGTTTGTTCCCTCTAAGTTCTATCACTCTACATTCTCTACTAGGATCATATGCTTGTGTCAAATTTGGATAACTACTCGTTTATCCATCATATACAGTGTCTTGCTTGTCAATTAACAACTTTGCTTTGCGGGTCCATTTTCTGGCCCGAGTGTACTTGGAAAAGCCGTCATAGTACCTTTCGGAAGTCCATGAGTTGTCGTAGTAGACCCAACCTTCAGAAGAAAAGTTGTCGCAGAAACTATGGTCTAACGTCCATTCGGGCTCCAACCATTCCCAATGATAAGTATAAATATCGTCTTCAAACACCGGAAACTGAAAGTCGTCGCCTTTTCCAGGGCCCACAGGATGCACGGAAGTTTTGGAGTGTTCGTAGCAGAAATTGGATCTTTCATTGGGCAATAAAAGGCCCGACCAACCCAATCCAATCCAGCGTCTTTCATTTTCCAACACTTCAAATACTACGATTTGCAGAAGCTGCGTGGGTGATAGTATGGTCTTCTTAATGATTTTAAAGTCGCTCAATAAAGGCATGGCCCCAGAGCCCTCTGCATCGCTGACACTGGGACTTTGGGCCCTGCTGATGGTCTTAAAGTCGGTGGGGTCGCGATTACGGTTGAATTTTATGTCCAATCCGGTGAGGTAGTACGCAAATATCCGGACATACACTGATCTCCAGAGCAATCTACGAATCGTAAAAGACCATGGCGAATGGTAGGTAAGTGCAAATAAGCCCACAAACCATATAAATCTCTGCGGCTTGATAACAGTGGTGGTGAGCAATACGTGCAATGGCGTCAACACCACTGTCATGACCACTAGCTTGGCATAGTTCTTGAACTTGAAAGGAATGTGTTTCACGGGTCGCAACAACAACTCAAACCGCACTGTGATATTGTGAAGTGTGTGAAGAACTTCGTCTATGGTGGGCTTTTCGTCGTACTGCGAGTCATAGACTACACTACTGACAGACCAGACGACGCATACAAACGTAAGCGTCATGAGCATGGGCAATATCACCCAGCTCAATATGTTCCACCACATCACAATGCACAGATATATGGTCACCATCAAAAAATTCTGGTACGGATCGTCATTTGTCCATGTCACTATCTCAAGAAAGTTATCGATCAATAATAGGTAGGGAAAGATTTGCGACAACGCCGAGCATAGAACAGGAAATTCCACAAGCAAATTGGAGCTTGAGGTGTCTTTTAGCTGCTTGGCGTCTGAAGGCTCGAACCCAGCAACAATGTACTTGTTGTATTTGACCATTGGTGTTGGGGGAGAATACTGGTGGATATGAAGTGTCAATTTCATATGATTTATTTAGTGGGGAAGTCACGTTAAGTATTTTAATGTGCGCGTGATTTGCACCCATTTCGATCAAGTACTATAATGAAAATCTAATATGCGACATATCCTGGATCAGCTATTCTTCTCTCTCCTCTTCCAACCTACAGACTCGTAAGACTTGTCTCCTCAAGACGTGATCTTGTACTTCCCAAAAATTTACCCGTTTCTTGTGCTTCTTAGCCAAAGCTTGAAATCAAGTCTTCGCAACCGATTATTCTACTGTGCGAGTATACAGGACGAAGTGAAAACCTCTATTAGTAGTTTTCTTCACTTATGGCGAGCTCATTTAAAGCTTGATACTACCAGGTAGTATTATCGATGCCACCTTATACTACAGAGACATTCAACTTTTTTAGATGTTTGACTTGCCAAGTAGTATACACCACTTAACCATTGTTCATTCCAATAAAGTTATGTCAATTACATAACATCTAATTTCGATATGGCCAGATATATTTGATATGAATTCATTTAATACCCATTCATACTACTGTGCATGTAATATGTACGCTCTATCTCGTTTTTGCTGCAATTCGCAGTATTGATCTTTGTAATTCTCAGCACGGTAATTTTCACGCATCGACTATATAAGGCTAGAAAAATTTTCGATTTTTTTCACCAATACATCACTACTCTATCAAAATGGTATGTTTAGGATAAGGACGTTGGAACAACATCCTCCTATAGCTACGCCCCTGTTTCAAGAGAAACGGTTGTGTTGCAAGGAGTGATGCAGTTCGTCAGTTTCTAAGTCGCTTGGCCTCTGGTCAAGTTACCTATTTAGTCAGTATTAGCCTGTTCTAATACGCTGAATTGAAGAAAGTGCTTCACTTCTTGTGGCACAGGCTGAGTATCGATTGATACTGTAGGGCGAGCTATGTTTTTCTCACAAAACTCAGCTAACTCAATGACACAGCCTTCCAAGAAAGTTGCTCCAGCTCCATTAGCCACCAAGTCCAAAGCTACTGCTTCGGTCAAGAACCCGTTGTTTGAATCCACTCCAAAGAACTTTGGTATTGGACAATCCATTCAACCTAAAAGAAACTTATCTAGATTTGTCAAATGGCCAGAATACGTAAGATTGCAAAGACAAAAGAAGATCTTGTCTTTGAGATTGAAGGTTCCTCCAGCTATTGCTCAATTCCAAGACACCTTGGACGTCAACACCGCTGCTCAAACCTTCAACTTGTTCAAGAAATACGCCCCAGAAACCAAGGCTGAAAAGAAGGAAAGATTAACTAAAGAAGCCGCTGCTATTGCTGAAGGTAAGACCGCCAAGGACGTCTCTCCAAAGCCAGTGGTTGTCAAGTACGGTTTGAACCACGTTGTTTCCTTAATCGAAAACAAGAAGGCCAAGTTGGTTTTGATTGCCAACGATGTTGACCCAATTGAATTGGTTGTTTTCTTGCCAGCTTTGTGTAAGAAGATGGGTGTTCCTTACGCTGTTGTCAAGGGTAAGGCTAGATTAGGTCTCTTGGTCAACAAGAAGACCTCATCCGTTGCTGCTTTGACCGAAGTCAACTCTGCTGACGAAGCTGAATTGGCAAAGTTACTTACCACCATCAATGCCAACTACATTGAAAAGTACGAAGACTCCAGAAGACACTGGGGTGGTGGTATCATGGGCTCCAAGGCTCAAGAAAAGAAGGCCAAAAAGGTCAAGGCACTTGATGTTGCCCCAACTAACTAATTGTATAATAAGGATAATAAAAGAGAACAGAACAATTCAAAACAAAACGTAGATTACACTAATTTGTCACTTGACGTGCTGTACGTTTAAAAAAGATACAGGATACTAACAGGCATTTCATTTCGTCCTGTTATGAAGCATGTACCATCTCACTGGGATGATGGTTTCTGAACTTAATTAGACAATAATAATACAGAATACGGAACATTGGTAGAGATCATCTAAGCTTTACATGATTAGAGAGAACTTAATCATTATTAATGGTGAGTCTATTAATCACCTAGCCTGATTTTCATCACATCATCATGCCTTATAGTCAAACCCCAATTCTTATTTCATAGGTCATACTTATAGCATCAATCTAGTACCATAACCTTAATGAGAATTCAAACCACTCGATTGCAACCATTCACTCTCGCACTCTTATGATATTTCAGGGCACTAGCCCTAACTATCATTTTTCACGTGAGCAAATACTGCACATGAACTGAAAAAATTTACCTCCCTTGCGCAGTGGCATCCGCCGACTGAGTACGTTAAAATAACTTTTCCTGTTGAATACTACTTTTACTACAGCAAGTTATTGTTATTAGAGTATGTGAAACGATATATCCGGAGACGAGATGAATAAAAAGGTCCATGGCGTCAGTAAATACCCACAATCAACCATTATCAACCATTATCAGCCATATTCCCGTCATCAACTGAATGATAATTCCTTAGATGATGTCTTGAATGATTATTGTCGAATTTACTGTGAAACAAGTTGAAATCTTATAGAAAAGGGATTATAAAAGAACCAATGACCAATATGCTTAACGTAGCAGTGAGACGTCTGCAGAGTGTTTTTAGCTTTTTTTACAGCTTTGGGCCTTATTCATCACCTAAACCTGACCATTACTAACAATTTAGAAAAATGTCTAAGTCCAAGAACCACACCGCCCACAACCAAACCAAGAAGGCTCACAGAAACGGTATCAAGAAGCCAAGATCCCACAAGTACCCTTCCTTGAAAGGTGTTGACGCTAAGTTCAGAAGAAACCACAGATACGCTTTGCACGGTACCGCCAGAGTCTTGGCCAAGGCTAAGGCTGAACAACAATCCGCTTAATTAACCAAGTGTGTGTGATACATAATCATTTATAATGTTAATATAGTTCATGTGAAGTGTAATCTGGTTACTGTAGTTCAAAACATACCGATCAAAAAGATTAAACCGGTCTAATCTTTCAGAGAGTGTGAAGTAGAAGTTTGTATGCCACTAATTGTAAGACTAACTTATCTTTGAAAGAATTGTTAAGCACAGTGCGCTTGAGTAGAGCGATAATTCAATACCCATAATTGCCCCTAAAAACGTGGTGTTGGTTGAAACACGTTGAATGATCTGGTCATTGATCTGGCCATGCCAACAAGTGCAAAATTGTGAATGCCTTCATAGAGTGCACTGAGTCAGACCTGCTTTGGAAGCCGCTAGTGGACTTGTTGCTGCAATCTCTTTTTGATGCCCACTTGCATATTTTGGCTGCCAATTTTTCCTCACTATATAAGCGGCTAAAATATTTAAACAATTGCTGCAAAACATATATTAGTATTCAACATGAAGAACAGAGTATACATAAAAAACCTCAACTACAAGGCTTCCGAAGAGGATTTGGAAGATTTCTTGAAAGAATATGACCCGTTTGTAATACCCTTTTGCATAACTTCCTAGTATTTATTCTAACTCTTAGGATCACAGTCATTGTCCCTTCACATACCGTGCGTTTCACCAAAAGACAAGAGCACTTTGGAGTTGCTTATGCCGAATTCAAAGATCCCGAAACGGTCAATCATTTGGTGGAAGAATTGAACGGAAAGGAATTTATGGGTAGGGCGCTTAGTATCAAAGTATCTGGAGGATCTGGCTCAGATAACAAAGAGCTAAAGACTCCGGATTCTCCACAAAAGAGCCCACAGCCAAAATCTGAAGATACTTTGTATATCCATTGGGTTCATCATGGTGTCACTGAAGACGAAGTGCGCAAGTATTTTGAAGATTACCAGCCAAGCGCTATCCGTTTCCATAGGTACAAAAGACGTGGAACCAGTCGGTTTTCGTTAAGACATAGTGTCTTATCCGTATTTGTTACTGTCACGGTTCCTGAAGGTGGGTTGGGGGCTGTAATTGCCGATCTTAATGGAAAGAAATTGAAAAATAAGTTTGTGGTTTTGAAACCAGCCTATTCGGAAAAGCTCAGCCAAATAATCGAAGCCGAGGAGAAAGGGGAGGCAGAAGAAGGAACATCCATAGCAGTTGAAGAGGAACAGAACTCAGCAAGTATTCCAAAGCAAATTCAGCTTGAAGCCAAGGAAAAAGACGAAAAGGCGACTTGGGCAGACGTAGAAGATGTGAAGCGAGAAGGGAGTGAAGAAACTCTAGCAGTAGAAGTGCTAGATTCACCAATTACGGTGAGAAATGAACAAGCTGCATCTGTTGAGCTGTTAAAAAGTGAAGCCGTCGGTACCTAATCCATAACAAATTCTCTATCAGATTTGCTAGCCCAAAATGAATACCAAAAAAGGTGTTGAAAAATATGAAGTTGAACTTCACATTCTTGAAATCTAGAGATGTCTAAGTAGATAGTTACAGTTTTATACTTATATTAAAACAGATACTCCTCATATTTAATCAGAAGTTTTTTGAGTACCACGTAATAAACCGGTTCTTCTAGCAGCAATCAAACCAGCCTTTTGACCGGCAACAGCACCTCTAGAAATAGTAGAAGCCTTACCAATATGTTGATGGTTACCACCACCATGAGGGTGATCGACTGGGTTCATGGCGACACCTCTGGTCTTTGGCCAGGAGTTTCTCTTGACCTTGTATTTGTGGAAAGCTCTACCGGCCTTCAATAATGGTTTGTCGATTCTACCACCACCGGCAACGACACCGATGACACCTCTGGCGGAAGAAGAGATGATCTTCTTGGCACCAGATGGTAACTTGACTCTGGTCTTACCTTCGTCGTGGTTGTGTCCGATAATGATAACGTAGTTACCGGAGGTTCTACCTAAAGCACCTCTGTCACCGGCCTTTTCTTCGACGTTGGAGACAATGGTACCTTCTGGACAAGAACCCAAAGGCAAAATGTTACCGACGTTCAAAGAAGCCTTCTTACCAGCGTAGATAAATTGACCAGTGTAAACACCTTCGTTAGCAATGAAGGTTTCTTCTCTCAACTTGTACTTGTATGGGTCACGGAAAGCGACCTTGGCTAATGGGGCACCACGACCTGGATCGTGGATGATTTGCTTGACGATACCACGGATGTAACCATGACGTTCAGCGTAATCCAAGGTTCTTAACTTGGCAGCTCCCTTTCTCAATCTGGTGTGAGCAGTGAAGATAGAACCAGCACCTTTTCTTTGGTTACGAATAACTCTACCTATACGAAGTTAGTAATGTTCAGGGTTCATTTAGATACGGTTGTATTCGTGGATGTGAATTGTTTCCTATCAGGATTGAATGATGTCTGGTGGTTTTCTTATTTATGGTGATTTCGTGGTAATTTGGTGGTTTGACATGTCTCATCTTTGTTCTCCGGTAGAAAAGTTGGTGCTACACTGATGGTGTCGATTAGGATCATTCTTTCACTGTTTCTACTTGTTGTCCACATTCTATGATATCAACATGGCCGTTCTCCCGCTCATATCTCTTTGTTTTCGGTTCACATACCCATTTTGAAGTGATTGGTTTGCTAGATCTAATTGAAAGGTAAAATTTTTATAAATTTTTCAACTCTTTTTTCGTTGTTTGTTCGGGCACGAGCTGCTCGCGACAGAGTAGAGGTGGATGAGAGTGCGACGAGAAGGGGCGATGTTGTGCGGCGAAAACTTAGTGCCAGAGCGCGCGCGTTGGTAGGTGAGTAGTGGACAATCTGCGCGATCTACCGAGACTCTCGCGAGACGCTGGCGGGAAGATGCCAGGTGTGGCAGTGGCTCCCGCGGTGGCAGAGCGATAAAGGGAAAAATGTTTCTGTGTTATTACGTAATCTTGTCTTGGGAGTGCATGTAATTAGCAGGAATTATAGGGCGTGGGCCCTAATGCGATGTTTGCGCGTGACCCACCAAAGCATTCCGTCTACAAGTTTTAACCATGGGCAGTTTTTGGGGTACAGTTTAGCAATTTACCACAGTTAATACTACTCATCTCGACCTTAAAGAGTGGACATGGTGAATACGTTATGTTTGTGTTATTGCAATGTTTAACTAAAAATATGAATTAGTGTAGTAATACGGAGATATTCAAAGCAGGCATGAAACGCTGGGTAGTTGGCGTATCCATTTATAAGCTTAAACGAGAAAGTAATTGATGCATTAAATAGCGCACATGGTGGTTCTAGTAGTTACTAACCTATAGAATTACCACACACATTAACCGAGTGAGCTCGGTCAAGTGTTGGTGTGGTTTACCTGTCGCCATTTAAATTAACGGCTGCAAAAATGCCGTATATTTTGTGCGACACTTCAACAGACCAGGGTGGGTTACACGGTAAATGTATACTCGAACCTATTTTACTAAGATGTTAGGATGTTTAACAGAAATTTACGTAATGTTTATTGAAATGCCTAACCTGCCTGAGGCTCTATAAAAAAAACCAAGAAATGAAGTCCCACCTGAACTAACCTGTTCATCTAATTGCGTTTGTAAAATGCTTCCACAGCTTCAAAATATTTTTTGCCTTCCATGGCGTAGTAGTTGGACTCAAAACTACAAAGTAGTCTGTATATTTGGGAGTCTGCTCTGAATGTATCGTCAATGTACAAGTTTTCAAAGGTTTCACCTGAGTTTTGCATTTTGATGTACATTGAGACTGGGTACTGCTTGATCTCTTCGGCGGTAAGAGGTTGATATACTTTGTAGTAGTGTTGAGTTCTGACTTTGAAGTCTGCGATGGATGCAAGGTAGTCCTTGTCTTTGTAGTCGTTGTTGTGGGCCTTACCGTTGATGTTGAATTCCATTAACTGGTCTTTAGTGCATTGGACATCGAAAATGATACAATTCGCATCCACCCCGCTGGCCTCAATAATTTGGAACATGCGCGAACGACGCTCTACAGTGGTGTTGGTGGCATCCAAAAAGCCAACCTGCACTTGATTTTGGGCAAGATCCCTGAGCATGTTTTGGATATTTATGTTTGCATAGAGCTCGCGGTCGCACTTGCCCTGCACATTATTGGGGTTGAAAAAATCGGAGTTGTTGAACTTGGCGTTAAGCCTCCTCACATCTCCCGCGTTGTAAATATTTGATCTGAATGGTGAGGACGTGTTGATAAAATTGCATAGCTGTTTCGCGACAGTACTTTTTCCGGAGGCGGGTAAACCGACCAACATGACGATTAATTTTTCGTTGGTGATAGAGTTGAGTTTCTGGTGAAGATACTCAAGGCTGACGCCCAGAAGAGCTGCGTGGGGCACTTGTTTGGCGGACACAGACCCATTTCTAGATAAGATAGGAGTAATCGAGTTGGTGGTGTAGGGGCCGGAGGCGTCGAAAAGCGAGTTGAGGGACGTGCATGAGTCGTACGAAGTGATATTTGGCTTTTGTATATTTATGGCGGGCGGAGGACCCGAGTCTAACCAGTGTGACATAGTTGTGGTAAAGAAGTAGTATAGGGAAGAAATATTTTGGTAGGTTTGCAAGATAGCAGAAATCTCCCTATATATGACCGCCCCTTGTAGGTGGCCGTTGGCCCGTAAGCGATGGCACAGAAATTTTCGGAGTTCATTGTGCCATCGCCCAATGCGGAAGTAATTGGACCGCCAAACATTCACCGGCAGGCGCGACGGAACAACCACAGCCGGCTCGGGCCGCCGGAACACGGACCCACGGAGATGTCATCTCAGATATGACCAATTACTGTACGATTACACGTTTGCAATGGATCTACGGATCATCTCAGATATGACTAACCACACTATATACACGTGAATATTTTATTCGTTTAGCGATCTTCTCTACTTGCTCGGCTTATACATCACTGGTTGCTGGTCCAACTTCTCCCAGCGACTGGCACGGGCCAGACCAATGTTGGAGTATATCCGGATAAGATCCTCTCTGGACCCATCGCCACTGGTACCAGGTCTTTTTTCGCTGGCCATAGCAATGGCGTTAGTAGGCACAGATAACAAGTCCAAGTAGTGCGCGCGGCTTCTGTTATTGACTTGCTCGTCCTTGTGGTTTAACTTGTGGATGGTGTACTTTACTGTCCAAGGCGCCCCCACGCGTTGGGGGTACGCGCACCGATTGGTGTTGACTTTTCCGTCGATCATGTGCTCGTTAATGTCGATGTAGTAGCCGTAAATGGGCTTGTCCTTGACGGCATCCTTGTTAAACTTGGTGAGCCTGTCGCGGTGCGCTTGTAGGTTTGTAGTTCTTTGTTCCGGCGAGATATTTTCCTTGAAGCTGGTCTGGAAGCTATCGGGAAACGACTGCAACTCTCTGATCTGTCTGGGGCTTATGGGAACTGCATACGCGTAGAGCCTGGTGGAGGTACCTCTTTTGATATGCTCGCTCTTCATGATAAGCCTGAAGGCACTGTCGGTAGGCAAGTCTTTAGTGATGGTATCTAACAAATCCTGGTAGATATCGATGGTCATGGCAAACTGCGTTTCGGCCACATATGTAGGAAGCTTGTCGTTGAGCTCGTCGATGTTGATTTCGCTCGACAGGAGCTCGTGCAAGTTTTCCGGCGATTTGTGCTTGTATTTTTCTACCCCTTCGTGGTTGTAGAATATCTCGTCAAGCTCTTGAAGAGGAAAGTACTGGAACCCGAAAAACGAGTTGATGTTGTGGTATGCTACGTAGATGCCGTCCATCTGCCCGATTCTGGCCTGAAATGCGTACTTAAGGAGAGCACCCGTTCTTACCAAATCCTTGAATTCTTTAGCAAACGACTCGTACTCGCCGTTGAGTCGCCAGATCTGATAGTTATTCTCCTCTGGATCGGGGTTGGTGCTGTCGTAGCGTACAGAACAGGCAGCCCGGGTCTTTAAGTCAAACGTGCCATTGCCCGGTAACCTTTCGTCGTAGCAATCCAATTGGGAACGAAGGAGAAATTTGCCTATTTTAGAGTAATTGTACACGTTCGTAAGCTGTTTTGGTGGTTTTTTGTCCGAGCTTTTCTTGTACGCCTCAAACTCTTTTTCCTCCGTGGTCAACAACGTCTCCAAGCAATGGCCCATGGCAGAGAGCAAGATCTCATTATCGTGGGACTTGTCAGACTCTACAGAATATACAGGCTGGCCGTTATGCTTGCCCTTGACCTGGACTATAAGAGTTGTGGGCAAAGAGGAGACGAGGCCCAGAAACGGCTCGAAGTTGAAACGCGACGTTTTCACGGCATTATAATTGTTCAAAAGCATGTAGAACTGGATGAATGTCGAAGTCATTGACAGTGTAGAAGAGTAGTACTGTTTCTGGTGCTTCTTTGCCATGCTTAGAAGCGTTTCGTCTTTGGATACAGACTGAAAAGTGCTGATAGAACCAAAGTCAAAGTCGCTATAACTTACAATCTTTTTAAGAAATGGTGGAAAGTTGTACACTCTGGTCCTTGGATCCTGTAGAAAGTTTACTCCGGGCGAGAACAAGGCTCTGTCTAGATTATGGGCTAGTTTGGGGATTTTTTCCTGGCTCAATTTTTCAGCCTGCTCGAGCTTGGAAGCACCTGTGGTATTTTGAAGTGCCGGCTCGGCATTAGACCCTTCCAGAGACAGCCTATGCTTCGCTGGAACTGTTTCGTTATAAGGTAAGGGTCTCACTTTTTTGGGTTTGACGGTGCTAGGGACATTTTTTGGTTCATACAGATTGGTTTTTCGAGGAATCCAGTTGGAGGGTTTAAATCTGTTCTTGAAAAGTTTGCTTCGTTCATCAGTGTTGAGCCCAGCAAGCTGGATTCGCTTGCGGCGGGCATAGATATTGTCACGAGCCAAAGAAGGCGGTCTGGAAGGCTCAGTTTCCGCGCCAGTCTCTTCATCTTCGACCTTCTTACGTTCGTGGTTCGATATGTTGATTGCTCTTCGAACGTTTTTGCTTAGCACGTTTTTATCGAGCTCTTTGGCATAGCTTCTGTCGACCTTCTTGGGCTTGTTGGTAGGCACTTTTGCATCTGGGGTGTCTTCGCCAAAAGTCTCTATTTCTTTTTCATGTGGCACGAGCTTGTATGTGCTTTTCAATGCACCGGTGAGATCTATAGGCTTGGGTTTCTTGGTATACTTTCTTTTTGGCGTTTCGCCTTTTACGTCTTGCTCATCATCTCGTACAGCGCTGCCTTTTGGAATGGACAAGCTGAAACTTCGGATTCCTATACTTTTTCGACTTATGTTGCGGCCAACAACCAACATTCTCCGCTCTATCATACTATTAGCCAACTTCGTGTAAAGTGACCCAGCTACCCGATGATATGTCTTGTGGGACTTACCTCATCGAGGTCTACGAGATCAGAGTGCGTGCGCGCACCTGCGCTACAAAAGGTTCCAACTTTGCAACAAAAGATATACGCATCTGTTGTTGCATAGATGACCCTTGTATGACGGGATCATACGATGATTGTATATATTTGATATAGATACAAATGGAGACAGTAATTGAGATTATAATTGAAATACAAATTGACAATAGTAAAATTAACATGGACATTTTAAGGAAGCAGCCCTAGATATAGCCTTAGTAAGTAGCATTATAAAATACATTCTGCTCAACATTACACCTCGAGCTGTTTAAGTTCAGCCTTGTAGAGTCTGTGTGCTCTTACAATTCACTTGGTAGTCACGAATATACCTAAAAAATAATTCCCTGACCTAGGGGCATTTTATGTTCGTTAGATTTGATACTCATAGTACCCAAATCCCATTCTGATACCATTGCTTAC
This sequence comes from Suhomyces pyralidae, assembly GCA_003706505.3. Classification (NCBI taxonomy): domain Eukaryota; kingdom Fungi; phylum Ascomycota; class Pichiomycetes; order Serinales; family Debaryomycetaceae; genus Suhomyces; species Suhomyces pyralidae. The sequence continues at coordinate 243,278 of PPLO03000014.1, forward strand.
ACCATTATAATACATTAGTTATACTTGTAATATACACCTGATAAGTGTCTGGTGAATAGGCTAAGGTTCGTGGACGTAGCACGTTTGAATTTCTGTCTGCCTAGCACCTAGTCGCGCTATATTTATAGCCGTTGTGGTCTTGTGGATAACGCGCAGAACGCTCATAACACAGAAAGAAATGTGGGGCAATGATCTTTGAAATCACCTGGGGACAATTACTGACTAATATAGAGTATTGTAATTACGTGTCTGGGCCACAGATTGGCTATGGTGCAAGGCCGATTGTAATGGTCTAGCGCCATAATTGGGGATTACGCGATGTGGCACAAGCCTCATGTGAAAAAAGATTAAAGATAAGGCTAAATCAGGGCTTTGTTGATAACGCAATTGTGCAACTATGGCTGATCTATTGAGTGTTTTGCAATATTGCACCTTTTTTCTATGGCAGTTGCGAAATCGAAGCTGTCTATTGGAAATTCCCAAGGGTTCAAAGGGGCAATCTAGTAATCGGTACAGAATCGTATAAATACAGTGTGTACGAACGTAGAGTGTAGAGTATAACAGTATAAACAGTAATCATGGTATACGGACCACTAGGTGCACAGGTGCACGACCCGCTTGTTAGAAAAGGATTGGTTTCGCAATTGACAAACGGAGGGATCAATTTGGGCAACGACAGAATTATCGAGCTTCGCAAAACAATCAAGTACCCTGAATTTTTTGGCCCCTTCAAGGCTGAAGACGAAGGTAAGTACAACAACTTCAAGAATGTTGACGGCGCCAAAAACGACAAGGGTCACTTGGGCGATCCTAAGTTCAGCAACTTGTTTCCTTCTGGTGTCAAGGTCGTCAAGGAAGACTTGTCGCCCAACTTTGGAACCGAGATCAGCGGTATTCAGCTCAGTCAGTTGGACGATGCCGGCAAAAACGATCTTGCGTTGTATCTCGAAACCAGGGGTCTTGCGGTGTTTCGCAACCAGGATTTGAGAGAAAAGGGCCCCGCGGCTGCAAAAAAGTTTGGCGAGTATTTCGGCCCTTTGCACATCCACCCGGTAGCATTTGCGGCCGAAGACTATCCCGAGTTGCTTGTGACGTTCCGTCCTGCGGGCGATAGTACACGGTACGAAAAGCAGTTTGCCGGCCGGGCCAAGGGGTTCGGGTGGCACTCCGATATCAGTTTCGAAGAGTACCCTGCGTCGTTTTCGTTTTTCGTCGCGTTGGAGGCTCCTGCTTCGGGAGGTGACACTGTTTTCTTGGACTTGAGAGAGGCCTACCGCCGGTTGTCACCCATTTTCCAGAAATTTTTCGAGGGCTTGACAGTGATCCACACCAACTACTACCAGAACCAGCTTGCGTCCCTCAATGGCAACACCGCCAGAGTCAAGGGAGACTACTTCACCGAGCACCCTTTGGTCAGAACCCATCCTGTTACGGGAGAAAAAAGTTTGTTTTTCTCGCGAGCATTTATTCACAGTATCAAAGGGCTCAAGGCGGAAGAGTCCGAGGCTGTTTTGGAGTTCTTGGAAGATCACGTTACCAACAACCCTGAGATTCAGGTTAGAGCCCAGCACAAGGGCACCGAGGCCGCAACCGTGATTGCGTGGGACAACAGACTAGTTCTGCACACCGCCATCGCCGACTTTTTGCAGCACTCCACCGGCCCCAGACACCATTACAGGTTGACTGTGGTGGGAGAAAAGCCATACTTTGATGGAAATAAGGCTAATGGACATTCTAATGGACATTCTAATGGAAAAACCAACGGTTCTAACGGCGATTCTGTCCTGGAGACAAAATAACCTGGCGAAAATCATGCAAGTTTTTGGCTGCGAAAAACATCAAGAGATGCATAAAGTACAAGTCCCCACTGTACACTGTGTTGTTAATAGTTATATACTATAATCTTTAGATGTATATTTTAAGAGAACCTATATTAACTTAACTTGGACGCAGAAGTTAGCCCTCTATCTCCTCTATTTACTAAATATTCTAAAAAACTGGTAATTTCAACAGAAACTACATATACTAGGTATAATTTCTTTAATTGAAATGTAATTCAGGTAGGTTTACTTTATAGGTATATGGATACATTGGCTACATGAACTATAGTTTTACACAATTATTTACTCCTTTCTATATTTCTTTATACAATCTTAATCCTCCATAAGTAGAACAAGTTTGGAGAAATCCAACCAAACACAACTTCGTTTTCGTGATTTACAGACGAAGACCGGGTATACCACTCCATGCCGGCTTATCCTCTTCAGGCGCCAAATTATTAAGACCTGGCAAGCTGATTTTGGGCTGCGCACGGTCGGTTTCGGTCGTGCCGTTTTTGACAGGAGACGCATCGGTGAAAGAAGAACCCGCAGGAGGCTCTATGACAGCATTGATGTTGTTATTTACAGAATAGTACCAGGCGCCCTGTTTGTCGTCGGTGTACAATGCATCCTTGAACGACATAGGGTCGTTTGGTCTGGCTCTGGACCAGAAACGCGCGGTTTTGTCGGAGCCCGCAGAACAGAGCAAGTGGCCCAATGGATGGTATTCGAGCGCGTGGATAGCTTTCTCGTGTGCGTATGGGATTTTATGCACCGCTTCTATAGAATTGGAGCCGAGAGAAGTACTGAAAGTAGCCGTTTTGGACTTGGTGGAGGAGCTCTCAGGAATATACGAATCGAGAAGGTAATGGTTCATGGACCCATTGTAGGCCGCAGTAGTGAGGAGCGAGGGGTGGATAGGGTGCCATGAAACACACGACAAGTCTGTTTCGTGGTCTCGTAACACCAAGATATCCTTCATAGTACGAAGATCAAACACTCTACACGATCTATCTCTCGATACAGTGGCTAATAAGCGCTTGGTTCCGCTGGTCTGGAATCGTGTTTTGTTGACTGTGTGTTTGAATCCGTGCAACGTGGTGATGGCATTGGACGCACGAGGATCCCATAGCTTGACCAAATTGTCCTTGGAGCCACTCACAATTAGCCCCAAGTTCGGGTGCCAATCGGCACTTTTGACTTCCCAGTGATGGCCCGTCAAAGTACGCTCTTCTTTACCGTTATTGAAGTTCCATATTTTGAGAATAGAGTCGTCACCTGCAGTCAAAAACTTGGAGTCGTTGGGACTAAAGGCGATGTCTCGTATTCCGTTGGTGTGTCCATTAATAATATTGACGTTGTTGAAATTGGGCTGCCAGTACTTGATGACCCCACTCTGGTCTCCACTCAACAACCACTCGTCGTTATGAGAGTACTGGAGAGATAGGATCGGCAGGTCATGTGCCTGCATGATGGTCTCGAAGTTGAAGGTCATACCGTTCCAAATAGTGAACTCTCCGCTGTGCGAAGCTACCACGAGACGACGGCCCTCGGGCGTCCATTTTACCGTGTTGATGGAATGTTTAACTTTATTGGAACTCAAGTGGACGAATTTGGTCTGTACATCCATGATCGCAAGGTTATTTGAGTTGCCATCGCTATCAAGATTGAACGAAGAAGAGTAGGCGAGCGACGGTAACAAGTCGATGAGATATGACGATTCGGGGCGGATTTTTCCTATAGGCTGTAGTTTTTTGGTAAGTCCAAGACTCTTGTTGATGTACCAGCGTCCCATGTTGTTACCATGGTCGACTGTTCTTCTGAAAGACGTTTTCTTTTCCTGGGATGCGAGCTGCTGTTCGATATTCTGGCTGTAAGGGGTCCGCTCGGGCCTCGCCCGGCGTTCTTGTTGGTACATTTAAGTAAAGCCTATGTTATGTGATTAAGTGAGTGAATGAAACTATCGTATGTGATAGATTTAAGTCTAATGGTCTAAATGAATGGATGCAATAGGTATAGACCTCTCGATCTTTCAATATATCAATTATATTTTGTTTGGTGCGAGATTACTTTTATTGCGAGAAGCTACCGCGAGCTCGCCTAATTAGTGCGTGGTGGCCCACAATATTGAAACTAGAATGAGAACGACTGAAACTTTGATTTTTTTCAATATCAATATGAGTGCAATCGATACAATTGATGAAGAGCACAGTGTACTGAACAGTAAGAGTAGAAAATTAGTGGGAAAGTAGAGTTTATTGGTGTGTAGTCACCTACACAAAAACCTGAGCAGCTATGAGTCCCCGCGAACTGTCGCTAAATTAGTCTCTCGCTAGCTCACAACGAACTAAAATGTCATCAAACTATTAGCAGAAAAATTTGAAGAATCATGGCTCTACTGCACCAATGTTTGGTACTATCTGACACGTCATATCGCTGATGATAACTTACACTTGACTTTTTGTATAGAAGAAGTCTGTGCATCTGTCTCTAAATTGGTGAGTGCGATCTCTCTCTATCAAGTGTGCGATGTCTCTCTAGTGAGTCTGTTGCCTCGTGCAGTACCATCGTAGTGCTAATTGGCGCGAGCCACAATTCGGTTGCGTGAGGCTTACATAAGCCCACGTTTGGATTATAAATGAACAAACGTCATTAGTCAATAAGTGTAGACCTAATATGTTGGAAGCTTACTATCACGACAACCTCGATACCGAAGACAACTTCACACAGCCCCACAACTCAGGGGAACCTGTCTCGTTGGAAAAATTGGAGTCCATTGGAGTATTCTATCGCCATGTGCCTTCCATCGAAGACTTGAATGGAATTGCTGACCAGAGAGGATACAAGAATAGAGACACCGTCAAGTTGAACTTGCAATCATTCAACAACGACGTTGACGCCTACAATACCCAGATGAAAAAGTTCTACAAGGAACATTTCCACGAAGACGAAGAGATCAGATACATCTTGGACGGAGAAGGCTACTTTGATGTGAGAGACCAAGGTGACCGTTGGATCAGAACAAAATTGCACTCCCACGATTTGTTGGTGCTTCCTGCAGGAATTTACCATCGTTTCACCTTGACAGACGAGAAGAAATATGTTCAAGCCATTCGTTTGTTTAAGGACGAGCCAAAGTGGGAGGCCATCAATAGAGACACCAACAGAGCCAGCGAGGCCAGGGAAGAGTATGTGAAGTCTATATCTGTATAGCTACGCTACCTACACTTTAATTCTCCTAGGAACCAAAACTTTATATGCTCACCGATGATACAACTGATGGCACCTGACTTATCGGTCCCTTCTGCGATCACTTGATGTGATGTATATTGGCATTTCCTAGTATACGTTTTGATACTCTGGTGTCACTGTGAAACGCAGTCGCTCCTAGCTGTATCCATAATGATTATATTTATTGTTGATCTAATGGATCGAATCTATTGAATTTTGATAGCTATTTGATAGATATGTATAGGGATCTTTGTATGCAATGCATCAGAGGCATGTACCATGATTGCTGAAAAGGAACAACTCTGACTGTAACTACTGCAAATACATGCTGGATATTGCTATGGTTTTGTATGTAAAGAACGGTCTTGCTATGGCTAATTAGTCTAACCTCGTACTGGCCGAATGAAGACGCTGCTTTGCTCGATCACCAATTCCCCGCACAAATTATGCATCTCCAAGTATTAATCTGGGCTTATTATAACTTACTCATTAGTCTATTTTATTGCTTCACAATCTTGACATTATTATTCTTCATCCAGTCTTCTCTCTGCTTCCTGGTCTTGATCAAATCCTCTTCCAAGCGGGACTTTTCACTGACTAATGCTGCCAATTCTTCTTTTAGTATGGCAATCACCTCGTCGACTGACTTGTTCACCAAAACACCTCCCACCATTTTGAAACATTTGCGTTCCTTTCTGGTCTCTGGATCGGTTTCATTCAAGGTCTTGTCCACAATCAAGTGTTCTTCGATCTTGGATGTGATGGTAATAAGCTGCGACTCGAGCTCGCCTATGGTCTCCTGGTACTTGTTGTACTGGGTTTGTAATTGGGCAGCCTTCTGCTCTTTTTCGGCTTCGGAGGACATGATGGGTTAAGAGTTAGAACTAGAACTGAAATTTTTAGTATGGTCGGAGTGGTCACGTGAGTGTCAGACTAGGAAGAAGTCTTATCCCGGACTTGCACCGGTGATTCATAATGCTAACAGCACTTCAACAGATACAGCGGGTCTTTTTAAGAAACTAACCATTGGATATTCCTTCGTGTGCGTGCTATACCATTGAAACTTTGTGGAGTTCAGGTGAAAGTTTTAAATGTGGATTGCAAAGGAACCAAGCGACTTTTAGCTGCCAATGTTCGCTGCACATCTGACAGCCGAATCAGTAGCCACACCAACTACAGGGTAATGCAGTGAGTAAATAATCAAATAGCACTAAAACTCTACTCTCTTTTACTTCACTTACTTTAATTTGTGTTTATATTATTGGTATTCTATAGAATCAGTAACACCTATACATCAACCTAATATTAGCTTAGACTATCGAACAAATTAGCAATGTAGTCGTTGGTATGATCATTGTTCAAATGATTTATTCAAGATCATCTTCTTCATCAAAATCAATCTTTTCTAAACTCTCCAATAACCCACTGAGTTTCTTTGCACTCAATTCAAACCAGTCTCTTTGGGCTTGGACGAATACCTTCAACAACGAGACGTTCTTGGAAGGCTTCAACAACTTCTTCATTTCCAAAACAGCACTTTCCGTGGCACTCACCAACTCGTCTTCCTTGGCAATCAACTCCTCGTTTTCTGGCTCTTCCTGGTCCTGGAACTTGGCTCTGAGCACGTCAAACTCCGATCTGGTCGAGTACACATGCTTGCGTAACTCGTTGACCTTGATAAACTGCTCGTTCAACGCAGCAACGAGCTTTTCGTTAAGCTCAATCATGACTTTCTTGTCCTGGTCGAGTCTGGCAGCCGCGATCTCGTGGTAAGCCGAGGATGTTTGCAACAAAGCCAACGACAAAGCCGAGTTGGAGTCTTTCAATTCCTGGCTATGCTTGTCGGTAATTACAGACAATTGTCCATACAATGTCCGTGGAAGCTGTGCCGAAGTGGTTTGCACATGAGCGTCTTCTTCTTCATGCTCGGAGTTGCCCAAGAGAATCTTCTCCAATTCCTGCGGCGAGCTGACTTGTCTGAGTTGATTGAATTTGTTTCCGATGATCCCACCAACATTTGCTTCCTTCAACTTGGTCAACGCGTAGTTTCCTGGCGGGTAGTCGTAAGAAACTTTGCCGTAAGTCTCGTTGGTCACCTGAATAAGGTCGCCGTAGAGCTTCAACAACACGTCACACGAGGCTTCCAATTCGAGATAGTCACTTGGCAATTCGCTAATATCAATATTGGAGGCAACATTGACATTGGCCAAGTGCTGGACTTGCTGCAATTGAGTCGAGATGTACTGGGTGGTCTTGGAGGTGAAGGGCTGGATCGACTCCTTGAACAGGTCCACGGTTTTGCCGGGGTTTACTTTGGAAAACGACTCTTTGACTTGGTCCACAGTAGGAAGCGAGTCCTGAATGGACTGTAAGTTGAACTTGGGGAACTGAAACGACATGGTCCGGGTGGTAGTAGGTAGTATATGAATTTGAATCAACTGTTTAGATCGATCGAGATAGTCCTTGTTTGGTCACGTGATGGAGCGGCCCTACAAAATTAGGTAGAGGATTAGACAGAGAAGAATTGCCGTTCATGAGAAGAAGAAGACAGAAGTATGTGGCAGAGAAGGATGGGTGTTATTGGTATATCTATGTCACAATAAATGAATATTTCTTAGTTTCTCTATATCAGTAGATTTTTGCTAAAATTCTTGAGAAATTCTTTTCTAAAAATAAATGAGAGGCACTACAAGATCAAAGTAGGTAAAATACCACTCGGTCTTATGGTCCAATGACCATTACATTGGCAGACGAGTCTAGGAAGTTCCATTATACCTCTATTGACAGATATTATCCAGAATGTTAACATTTATATAGTCTATTTATGGGTACAACATGGCAGTTCGGTGTCGCGCACGACCCACCGCTCCGCATCATAAACACATCACTATTATAAACAGCATCATCACGATGGGCGATAGACAGGCAGCGTACCAGGACAAACGGAATGTGGAAAACAAAGCACACTTGATCGAACCGATCATCCGGCACCGGATCCAGGACTCGGTATTCTATAAACAACACCTCTACATGACCAATGAAGCCACCATTGTGCCCATCATAGTGCAGCACGTCAAGTACATCGCAGGCCCTGATGCCATAGGCAGACCGTCGGCGTTTCTCTGTTGTCTATTGCGACTTTTGGAGCTTGAGCCTCTGGAGGATATCGTGGACGTGTACCGCACCCAGATGGACTACAACGAGTTCAAGTACTTGACGGCCCTCGTGTTGATGTATATACGGCTTGTAGGCACCAGCAAACAGGTGTACAACACGCTCGACCCATACTTGCGAGACTACCGCAGGTTGCGGGTGCGATTAAAGAATCCGGAGTTCAGCGAAAAAAGCTTACCTGTGCACTACAAGATAACATATATTGATGAGTTCGTGGACCAGTTGTTTACGCAGGAGAGAGTGTTGGGATTGATATTGCCTCGATTGGTGGACAGGCAGGTGTTGGTAGAGAGGGGCGAGGTCAATCCAAGGGTCTATGGAGAAAACAGTGAAAGCGACAGTGATAGTGAAAGCGAGAATAACGAGAGCGAAAACGAGCACAGGGAAAACAAGAGCGCGCGCGGCGGTGAAAACAGCGAGAGCGCGATTCGCGAGCCTCCCCACGAGACTGGCTCCGACTATGAAAGTGACAGTGACTAACCCGAATATACGTTACATATCATAAGTATTCTTAACTATGTGTATATAAGTATTCTTAATCATCTGTATATCTTTATTGTAACTATCTGTATTTATCCACATCTACCTATCTATACCCATACATCATCCATCTATATACATGTTTTCTTCTGTCGGTACTTTCCGTTTCAGTCCCTTTTTTGTTCGGTGCATTCTCCGCTATTTCATTTGTATTCTATTTCGCATTATTTTGTTCACTCTTTTTTACAACAATATGGCTATAACGGTGCTTCCTAGTGGTAGCGAGGCCGGCTCGGTGGCCTCTATGAGCCATGCATCGAAAACCAAAGTGTTGTTTGTGGGGTTCGCTTTTTTGGTGTCGCTAATTTCGTTCGTTTCCCAAACAGAAGTGACTTCGCAAGCGTACCAGCTTGGGTTCGCCGAGCCGATCGTGCTTTTGATGGTCACCCACGGGTCATGGTGGTTATTGTGGCCACTTCAGGTCCTTGTGGTGGCGTCGTTTCGTACAGTGGAAAAGTACAGAAGCTATAACCGCCCAGAGTACACCGTCAGCAATACTATTGGCCAGAACATGCAGTCACAGCGCATGAACTCGCACTCCCAGCTACTTGAGGATAATGAGACGGTGCCGCTTCCTGTAAAAAAACCCAGTTTAGTGCGCTACTTCAAGAAATGCATCGTCAAACAGTTCCATAATGTTTACCATACATCCATTTTGATCTACGAGTATAACGTGAATGATGATAGAACTACGCACCACTTGAACCAGTTGATCGATCAAAACCACCCGCACGTGTCCAACTCAAGCTCGTTGAGAGCCTGTGTGAGCACTTTTTTGGCCACGCCAGCCGTCAAGTATGTGGTGTGGAAAAGTTTCTTGCTTACGTGCGTGTTGACGGTTGCGGGCGGAACCTGGTACGGCACCATGTCGATGACGTATGCCACCGACGTGACTGCCATCTACAACTGCTCTGCATTTACCGCGTACGCATTTGCCATTCCTATTTTGAACGAGAAGTTCTCGTGGCTCAAAATGTCCTCCGTCATCATCGCGGTGGGGGGAGTATTTCTTGTGGCTTACTCGCCTGACACCCCCAATGATGACGACAATGTAGTTTATCCATACCGCTTGTGGGGTAACTTGATCATTGCAGCTGGAGCCGTTCTCTACGGCTACTATGAGGTCATCTACAAACGGTACCTCTGTATTCCGCCACATCTTACCAAAATCATTACCCCCAGACGTCAAATGACGTTTGCCAACTTCGTCATGGGCATCCTAGGTTTCTTTACCTTCATTTTTTTGGCGCTCGGTATCTTTTTAGCTCACATTTTGGGTATTCACAAGTTCAATTTCTTTGACTACGGCGACAAAACTTCCTTGATTTGGGGCTATATCAGCGGGTCTATAGCCTCCAACTTGATTTTCAGTGCCTCTTTCTTGTCGCTCATGGCTTTGACCAATCCAGTATTGTCTTCAGTCAGCTCTTTGGTCACTATATTCATCATTGGAGTTGTAGAATGGTGGTTATTTGGCAACAAGTTGGGGTTCCAGCAATTGTTGGGTGACTTTTTTGTCATTGTAGGGTTTGTTTTGTTGACCACTGCCTCCTGGAAGGAGATTAGTGAGGGTAACGAGAACGACGACGTGGAGAACGTAAGTACATACTCCTTTGCCTTGAGTCATGATGGATTATAGGCAAATAACTACATAAAACATTAGAACAAAACTATTACAAAGAAGCTCTTTCACAGCTAACGGCTTTCACATCTACTGTAACAATGCAATTGTAGCGTCAATAGCACTATAGGTCGTATTATAAGCTATCCATTGACTGCAAAATGCGACATTTGTGCGACATTTTAAATGTCTATTAATATAGACTAATTTGGTTGATGGCAAATCAATACAGAAGATATCAAGAAACTAAACAAGTATGGCTCAAAATAACGAAGAGTCATTTCAGGGACTCATGAAGTCTCTAAACCTTGATGAATCGCAATTTTCAAACTACGAAACCGATTTTGAAGCACAGGATTTCTCAAAGTTGTCCACCACCAAAAGTGCCATTGAGTCTCAACTAGACCAATTGTTTGGACTATTGAAGAACCAATACCACGTGGATATGGACACGCCGTTGGTGAGAGATGGCTTTCCCAGGGCAGATATAGATGTAGTAAGTATTAGGCTTATTAGAGTCAAAATCATTCGGCTCAGAAACGACCACAAGCAGGTGTTGCAAGAGCTTGAGACCAAAATGATGGCGGAATTCGAAAAGAGAAGGCTCGAAAAGCCCGAAGCCGAATTTTTGGCTCAACATAAACCAAATGAGGCTAACAGGGCGAACAAAAGTGTGTCAGGATCGAAACGCAAGGTGCAGCTCAACATTCCGTTCGCCAGCGTGAGCGAAGTTGTGGAAGGAGGGCCTGCGCACCGTGCGGGGTTGAAGACAGCAGACAAAATAGTGTCGTTCGACACAGATGTAGATGCGACAAACCACGCCAAGTTGAGTGCATTGGCTGTTCGCGTCAAGAGCAAGGTAGACAATGCCATTGAGGTGGTGGTTGTGCGAGGTAACGAGGTGTTGGATTTGACGTTGGTGCCTACGAATGACTGGGACGGTCAAGGGTTGTTAGGATGCAGACTAGTGCCTATATAGAAAGGTATGAGAAATGAGCAATAACGTCTCTAGAATCAAGGTCGATATACTCTAAGTACAAAAATTAAGAGACGGTTATAGATATCACTATATAAATAGCTAAACATGGTGATAAATAGAGCAAGAATTCAAGTAAATCAGTAAACATACTCAATAAACTTGAAATAATTCGTTCGAGTACCTATAATGAAGTTATACATTTAATATATATTAGAATATATTAAACTAGAAGATATTAAACTAGAAGGGTACGGAACTGAACCCGCACCATTTGTGAAGTAGTTAAATTCTGTGCACTTGTCTAACATCTATGTATGCGATAACCCTTCAAATTCAGGTAACTAGAACTTTAAACTTGAAAAAATGCCGATAGAACCAGGATGTATTACATGTACTTTTCAGCAGTCTATCCTCCGTGAAGGGTACTGGTGAAAGTCACTATGTCTCCACTTTCAAGCACATACTCCTCTAACCCTTCTAACTCCCAGTCGGTATCGTTGATAAGCACAAGAATCCCCGGACGGACGGTGCCGTCTTCTATGAAAACCGGGATATCTTTAGGGTCGGTGATGATGGTTTTGGTGATATGGTCGATCAAATGTTGCATGGTGGCTTCGCCTTCGGGCACGGGAACCACGCTTTTGTGTTCTCTGACCCCGCTTGATATCACATCTAGTCCTCCAAGGAACTCTACCTTTACTTTGACCGACATTATGGTGTAATGGTGTATGTAGGCTGGGTTTGAGATGCAATAGATGAGGCGTGCGCGGGAAAATCCTACCAGATGATCCAGATTGATGAGAGGTTTGGTGTATTGTTGGGACCAATATCACAGAAACAACCACCGATTGAGAGAATGTTTACACTGCTACAAATTGAGTAACTCCACTATATAGTTGGCACCAATGGCGAGTACATGCATTCTCGTTTTGCAGTATTACTGCCTATATCAACTGGTGTAGCCATCACGTGCGCAATCTCCTAAAGATATACGCACAACTTTTGCAACCAAGACTTCGATGACTTCTTCAGGACTATTGTTGGAACCACTGATGAAAGTGCCAGCGATTCATCTGACTTTCTTGAGCTTTGATGATGTAGGCAACAACTGGTTGGTCATTATGACTACCGTTGGTGAAATTCGTATATTACTGCTTTAATGGCTCAATAGAGGTAGAGAATAGACTACCAGAGCTCTTGTATAAAATAGATAGTCAATTGAATTGCTAAGAAGGATTTATAGAGAGTAGATGGCAAATTTCACGATAGTCTGCAAAGCCACTCTGTTCACACTTGGGGCCCTTTCGTCACGTGACTGAAATATTGTGACTTCGCAACACGTATGAAATTGACAGCCAGATGATTCCACACATAGACTCCTCAGCAATGGTTCAATTGAATTGGTTGATTGCGCTGTTGGTGTATTTCGCCGCTGCGGTCCTTGGTGCCAAGCCCAGCACATTGGTTGTGTACGACTCCAAAATTCACGACTTGGAACATCCAGACACTGTGGCCTCTTCGGTCAGCCAGTTGTTGGAGAGTTTAAACCAACAGTACGAGGTTACCACCAAATCATACGATGACGAATTCCTGTTGTTTTTCGAGGAATCTCGCAAGTACGACAACTTGGTTCTTTTGCCATCGTCGAAGAAAACCATTGGGGCCAAAGACTCGTTGGCCCAGAACACTTTGGTCCAGTTTATTGACGAAGAAGGTAACGTTTTGGTGGTTGGAAACCCTGCTGGAGTATTGCCGGACTCAATCAGAGTGGTTTTGAATGAGGTTGGCATCTATCCTTCTCCTAAGAATTACCGCTTGTTTGACCATTTCCACCAAGGCAAGAACGGCGGGGTGAAGTTGGGTGCTGAAAACTTGGTTCATGGCAATAATATTGTTTCTGAAATAGACGTTGACGACTATGTAGGTGGAGCTGCTCTTGTCACCAACAACGAGCTTTTGGTTCCTATCATCAAGAGTTCCAAGACTGGCTTCTCCACTGCTGACAACAAGGATTCGATCGATCAGGAAACCACCTGGACTTTCGGCGAACAAGGGTTTGCTGCTGTGGGATTCCAGGCCTTAAACAACGCCCGTTTGGCGTGGGTAGGCTCGGAATCGGTGCTCTCGAAGCCGTTGGTTGACTGGACTTTCCAGCAAAAAGGCGTTTTAAAACTCCATTTTGTCGAGCACTACAAAAAGGACGAGCCTGCCAAGAACTCTCCTACGTTATACCGTGTGAAAGAAGACGCTTTTTACACTGTAGGCGTGTCTGAATACGTCAATGGCACATGGGTGCCATACGACGTCAAGGAAGAAGAAGCGCAGTTGCAGCTTTCTTTCAAGATGTTAGACCCATATGTCAGAATCAACTTGAGACCTTTGGGTGTTGCTGCTTCCAAAGAAGATAGTGACGTCTTGGACATGCGTGTGTACTTCACCGAGTTCACGGTGCCTGATCAACACGGAATGTTCACTTTTGAATTGGACTACAAAAGACGGGGTCTCTCGTTTTTGTCTGACAAAAAGGTGGTTGCCGTCAGACACTTGGCCAACGACGAGTTCAAGCGCTCGTGGGACATCACCAACTCGTGGTTGTACGTAGCCAGTGCCGGCTTGGTGGTGGTGACGTGGTTCTTGTTTGTAGTCAACTACATCTACGTGGGCAAAACTAATATAGCCAAGAAGAATGTTTAGAGAATAAAATCGTTTAAAGAAACTAGAAACCATGGAATGCTGGTAAAGCACTCTATTCGTTAGGTCTAACACCTCTTTTCTTGTAGTGTTTCTCTGTCGTAGCTGGGTATTTGGTGACTTCAGATATTTTCTACTATCAAAGACAACATCATTGCGTACTCAGTTGTCCCTATCAATTAATCATCATATAGTCTCAACCCATGTATGCTATCTGCTGACAGCCCACAACGGTTGGTGTTTGACTTCTGGAGGCTCCAAATTTTTCACTATATACCGATGCGCTGTCCGGGTAACACTGGGTTTGTACACATGAATTATACACGTGACATTTCCACTCCGATCAGGGCAGAAGAGATACGTCTGATTGGCAGTGGCATCGGCAGTGGAGACAGGCACGCCACATGTTTCATCTAGCATCGTCGTTGTACACGCAGTATACTAAGCGTGAGCAATACAATGTGTTGATACTTGGGTTGGATAATGCGGGCAAAACCACGTTCCTCGAGCACCTCAAGCTCCTTTACCCCGAGACAAAGGCCAACTTGTCTCGGAAATCCAAGAGTTCGCTGGGCTCACTGGGTACACCGGCGCTTTCTACGAGTGATATAGTGAAGAATAAGAAGATTCTTCCCACGGTGGGCCAGAATACCACCACAATCAAGCTCGACTCGGGCCCCTCAGAGTCCCAGTACAGAAATATCAATCTCAAGTTTTGGGACTTGGGTGGCCAGCGATCGCTTCGCTCAATGTGGTCCCGCTACTACAAATCGTGCCATGGCATTATCTTTATAATTGACTCAACTGACACCGAACGGTTTCAGGAATGCTACGAGACACTTATTGAGATCGCGCACGACCAGAGCTGGAACGAATCTGGCGAAGCGGACACCGACGTGGTCAACGTGCCCATACTCATGCTTGCCAATAAGCAGGATCTTCCGCAAGCGGTGGACTTGGTTTCGCTCAAAACAGGGGTGTTTATACAATTGGTGAGTGAGTTGGAGGCCACGGACTCAAAATTGTTGCCGGTGTCGGTGCTTGAAAACCAGGGTTTACAAGAGAGTTTGGAGTGGCTTGTGTCGCGGCTCATCTACAACAAAAGTAACAAAATGCCTATATACCAGTAAAAGATACGACCAACATGCTAGCACGGTTTGTAGAGTGATGAGATCGGACGATGACAGCTGTGATGAGCAGAGAAGATGTTTGTTCCTCGAGACTGTTCCAATGACGTCATGCCTGTCCCGGGAGGTCGTGCATTGTTCTGCGAACGCGCGGAGAGACGTCTGCAGCACTTTGACTTGCTATGAAACCCTGTGACTATGGGGGTCTCAGCCACGGACGGGCGAGAGCCTTGTGGCTTGTTAGATGGTAGACAAGGTCATTGGTGGTGGTGTCGTGACGTAACCACTATAACCAATTGGATGCACCGGGACGCACTTGTCCCCCTCACGAGCTGTAGCAATAGTGCGGGTAGTCATGATGATTATCCTTCCCCCCAGGTTTGTTTGGTTGCGCCACACATGTACTCCTGGGGTATGGTTGCTGCATGGAAGCATCACGTTTGAGTGGCAGTGAAATACTGCAATCATGGTTGCTACTTATATAACAATATAAAAAGAATCTATTTTGCCAACGTACTCATATCTAAAGCATTGCAGTATACACTAATACAAACTTAGAACATCATGTCACAAGAAGAAAAGCAAGGTTTCCTTAACAAACTAAAAAAGCCATTCAAATCTCATTCTAGATCGTCGTCAAGTGCGAAGTCAGATGATCTTCCAAGTCAGACTAGTGCTGGCGCAGGCGCTAGTGCCAGTCAACACGAAAGCCCTACCGCTGTCGCAGAAGAAGCCTACAGAGAGGGCCAGGCCAAGGCCGCAAGAGAGCACAGTACCAGCGCCGGTGGTGCAGGTGCAGAAGCTGAGGCTGGTGCTGCAGGATTCGGTGCTGCAGGTGTCGGTGGTGCGGCAGCCGCAGGTGCAGGTGCATCTCACGGCCACACTACTACCTCGACGTCCGCCGGAAGAGTCATTTCATCGCCTCCAAAGGTTAGAAGAGAGCCACTTCCAAAGGATAAGAGTGGTGACTACACCAATGAAAAGACCCCAACGGACTTGGTGGGCAACAGACAGCAGGAAAACTACAACCCTCAATATGACAACGATGCCGACCAAAAGGACGGCTCGGGCACCTTTTTCCATCCTAAAGACACCCAAGGACAAGGCACTCGGCATGAAGCCACTCATGCCTATGTAGAGCCAAATAGGAATTTGAAGACCAAACCAACCCAATATGCCCACGAAGAAAAGCAGCAAGCTGTGGCTCAAGAAGTGAAAGACTCGGCCTATACTGAAGGTGCCAAGCAAGGTCACGAGGATGCCGCGCAATCTGCCAGAAGGGAAGCGCAACTGGCTGCGAGAAACGAAATCTCGCAGTCCGAATCCGAATCCGAAGGTGCTCAATACCAAAAGTTGGACCCCAAGGAAGAACACTCCAAGAATAAGTCTGCGTTTAACTCTGAAGGAGTGGATTCTGCCAAGAAGGAGCTCGGTGTTGCCGGTGCCGGTGGTGCCGCAGGCGCAGCAGGAGCCGCAGGAGCTACTGGAGCCGGTGCAAGTGGTGCCGATTCGAGCAAGTCTCAGGCTGCCAGCAGCCACTATGACAAGTCGGTACACTCTGCAACTAATGACGATTCTTACGCAACTAATGATCCCAACGACAAGCAATACCTTAAGAAATCGGTACCTCCATCGAGTGACAACTTTGACTACGATACCGAACTTGAGAGACTCGACAAGCAAATCGGACAGACTCAGAAGGAGATTGACAGATTGCATAATCCTAACTCGTCTACTACGGGTGTCTACGACACTGATCTCGCTAGCAAGTCAGCCAATGAGAACAATTCCAACAACTCTGGCAAATACGCTTCCTCGGGAGTATTGGCTGCTGCTGCCAGCTATATTGGTCTTGGAGGCAAGACCTACGAAGCCTCCGACCACCCGGTTGTCAAGGAAGCTTACGAAGCAGGACTCAAGGCTGGCCACGACGAGAACAATACCTCGAATACTGCTGCAGGATCATACGGTACCAAAACTGTTGACACCAACTCCCAGACTCTTGACCCAGCTACCAATACTGACCAAAATTCCGAATCTCCAGGTTTCTTTGGAGGTGCTTTAGGAGCAGCCAGCGCTATTGCAGCCGGTACTCTTGGATTCGGTTCAGGTGTTGATGACGAGCAGGAAAACCAGCGTGATTTACAGGCCAGCAAAGAAGAGGCGTTGACGAATGAAGCGTACCAGGCCGGTAAAGAAAAAGCTAGCACTGAGAAGAGTGCTGCCAAAGATACCTCTACTTCTGCTTTAGAGCACAATTCGACCAAAAAAGACCCTAAAGATGCACTTGATAAGTTAGCTGCTGCCAATGCTGACGATACCAAGTCTGCTACCTCGGACAAATCCTCTGGTTCTGGTTTGGGTGGAATTTTAGCCGGTGCTGCTAGTGCCGTAGGTCTTGGAGGTGCAAAGAGCACTTCCAACACTGACACAACCAAGGGCTCGGTTGGAGCTGTTGATGGCGAGCCTGATGTCGCCAACGCTTCTGCTCATACCACCAAGAGCGATCCTATTAAGGAGGCAGAAAACCAAAAAGACAAGGAAGTTACTGCAACTCCAGCTACCGAAAGCTCATCATCTTACCCTGACACCAAGAAGCTCGAGAAATCTTCTGAAAGCCACAAGCCGGAATCTGAAAAATCCGCCAATAAATCAGAGAGCTCCGAAGGTTCCGAGGGTTCCCAAGGATACTTGGCTGCTGCCAGTTCTGCTGCCGGTGCTGCTGTTGCAGGTGTGAGCAAGTCGGTCGGTGGCTCTAAATCCAAGGAGATTCCTCCACAAGGAGAGTCGTTGATTGCTACTGCCGAACGTAACCACAAAGATGTAGCTGAAGCATCTCCTCACCATACCAGCAAGAGCGCAGTAAAGGATGCTGAAGGCTCTGGTTCGGGTGATACTGGCGATGGAGTCCAAGCTGTTCCAGGATTGACTCCATCGAGTGAATCTAAAGAAGACAACGACAAGCCTAAGGCTTCTGATGAAGCTACTAATGCCGCCAAGACTACCGAAAGAGATGTTGAAGCCCACAACAAGAAGCTTGGATTCAACAAGAAGGATAAGAGATCATTAGTTGAAATTGCCGAAGAACACAATCCCGAAATCAAGAACGCTTCTTCCCACGTAGGCAAGCCAATTGATGAAGCCGAAGAAGGAGAAACTTCCAAGGAAGGAGATGTCCAAGAAGTTCCTCTTGATGCTTACAAGGGTCAGAACAGATTCATTGCAACTGGAGGCAAAGAAGGTTCTCTTAACGACTCAACTGCTAACGCTGGCAAGAAAGATGAAGCTGAAGAGAAGCCAAGTGACAATTCTAATCTTAAACAAGAACAGCAAGCTTTTGCTACGGGCCAAACCAACAAGAGTCCTGATTCGGAAAGTCACAAGAACCCAGCCGAAAAGATCGACAAAAACCCTGCTAAGAAAGCCGGAACTGTTGGTGCCACCAAAGGAACCGTCGACAGAGAAAAGACCACCACTAACTCTTATGACAGACCAGAAGGTTCGAACGTTGGTTATGGGGCCACCAAAGAACCTGTCGACAGAGAAGGAGCCGCTACTGACTCTACTGACAGATCAGAAGGCTCGAACGTTGGTTACGGGGCTGCTGCCCTTGGTGCCGGATATGCCGCAGTTGGTGGTGCAATCTCTTATCTCTCTGGAGGTAGCAAAGAATCGCACCCAGTGGATGAATCCTACAATAAAGGTGTAGAATCCGGTGCTTACGACGAAGGTGCCAAGGCTGGTGAAGCGAGGCAACGGACCGCCCCAAAATCCGAAGAGTTGAGCAGTCAGGCATACAGTGAAGGTGCAAGGAGAGGAGCCTACGAAACTGGAAACGTAAAGGCTGCAAAAGAAGAATCAAGCAATGATAAAGAAGCTGCAGCTGTTTCTGGCGACGCCTACAGTGAAGGTGCAAAGAGAGGAGCCTACGAAGCTGGAACCGTAAAGGCAGCAAAAGAAGAACCATACAATGATGAGAAAGCTGCAGCTGTCTCTGGCGATGCCTACAGTGAAGGCGCAAAGAGAGGAGCCTACGAAGCTGGAAACGTGAAGGCTGCAAAAGAAGTTTCAAGCAAAGACAGGGCCGCTGAAGCTGCAGGTGTCACCGGTGCAGCTGGTGCTGCAGGTACAGTGGCAGGTGCGTCCGAAAAGAAGCAAAGCAGCCACCTCTCCAACGAGGACTATGCATCGTTCTATCAAGCAGGAGTAGAAAAGCGTGCCTACGAAGAAGGAAAGGGAGCCGCCAACAGCTCGCATTCGCACCACAGCTCGAAGAGTGCTGGAACTGCCACTGGCGCTGCTGCTGGAGCAGCTACCGGAGCTGGTTTAGGTGCTGCAGGACATACGAAATCTAGTGGAAATCCTGAAAAGGACGCATTATTGGTTGAAGTTATTGGTGTTGCCGACAGAGACGATGCTTCCAATATTGCCCGTCAGGCCTCCAAGGACTTGAGAGACCAGGGTGTTGACTTATCTTCTGGAAAGTTGGTGATCAACGCCAACACCAAGGAGGTGTACAAGACCGACGCAGACGCCGAGACCGCCCCTCAACAATCCCGAGTGGGCCACCGCGAAGCTTCTACTGTCGGAGCTGCAGGAGCTGCAGGAGTAGCTGCAGGAGCCGTAGGAGCTGCAGGAGCTTCTGCCGGTGGACCCCCTCAAATAGGATTTGGTTCTGGCGATAAGAGCTTGAAGGAAGATGATATTGAGATCCCTCCACGTTCAGATCTCACTTCCGCCGACCCATCGCAGCCAAAAAAATACCATAACGCCCACGAAGAAGCTAAAGAAAGATTATCTGAAGCAGCACACCAAGGAAATCTTGGTAACGTGGGAGCCCCAAAAAGCCAGGGCTATGCAGGTTCCGGTGCTAGTACTGGTGTTGGTGCCGGTGCTGGTGCCGTTTCTGGCGCTGGATTTGCTTCAGCAGCTGGGCACTCTCAGTCAGGTCATGAACATCACTCCTCCCAGTCAAAGCCTACCAATGACGTTGTTGTGAACGTACATGGAAGCAAAAACAACGAGGATGCCACCAAGACCGCTACCAACGCCATCCGCACTTTGAAACACGATCAACCGGAAACTTTAGCAAAGGTCCAGAAGATCGAAATTGATTCCAAGACTGGAGTTGTCACCGATGAACAGGGCCAGCACCTTGCTATTATCCCTGGAGAGAAGAAGGATGTAGTCTCTAATTCTCATTCTTCATCGTCGGCTCCAAACCCAGCTGTGGCTGCTGCCTCTACTGCAGTTGGCAGTAACACTGCTTATGATTCGAGAGCATTGCACAAGAAACCCGATAATGTGACCGACATCAACCCAGGCAGATCTCAAAGAACTCATGAAACTCATGGAGTTTATGGAACCTCTCATGGATTATCTGGTGGTGCCGACGGTGACACTTCGTACGACTCTTCAGCTTTGAAGAAGAAGCCAGACAATGTCACCGATATTTACGCAGGCAAGTCCACTAATGGTTTGCCTGGAAGTGACAGCAGAGACACTTCGTATGATTCTGCTGCTTTGAACAAAAAGCCAGACAATGTGACTGATATTTACGCAGGCAAGTCCACTAATAATGGTTTGCCTGGAAGTGACAGCAGAGACACTTCGTATGATTCTGCTGCTTTGAACAAAAAGCCAGACAATGTGACTGATATTTACGCAGGCAAGTCCACTAATAATGGTTTGCCTGGAAGTGACAGCAGAGACACTTCGTATGATTCTGCTGCTTTGAACAAAAAGCCAGACAATGTTACCGATATCAATGCCGGAGCAGCAAAACAAAACTATTCTTTAGGTAGTGGCAATGCCGCTTCTAACCAAGTCCCAAGATCTGCTCCAAAGACCGAGGGCTCTCTCAATTCTGGATTCGCATCCAACAAAACCGAAGAAACTGACCTCAACGCTGGAAACTCCACTTCCACGCCCAATGTCAGGATCCCCGGTGCATTTATTTCTTAGTTAAGTGTTTTAATGTTTGTTTTAATTCATGTTCTTAATTGCAACTACTAGTAACGAATGATAATTGCAGCCATGTGGATGAGCGAGTTTGATAATTTTGCACCCAAAAATATTTTTTAACTTCATTGACATGTAGTTTCCTAAATAAAAGAATAGCTATTTCTTATAGTAAGTTCATAATAGATAGTTAGTTCCCTATATAAAAGAACACTTATTTTTTATAGCTAGTTCATAATAGATAGTTCATGATAGCTATTTTCAATCAGGATACTTCGAAATATAGATAAAACTAAATGTACCCTACTTTAACATAAAGTTGATTTGTTCAAACACTATTAATAAATACATTTTATGACTAATAAAGTAACGCCTAGAAATGAAACCTGCCCAAACCATAACTAGTTATACTAATTATACACCCTTCTATCCAATTCACGAAGAACATTGGCCACCGACTGCACTTCCACTTGCATGCCCCTAGTGGTCAATTTGCCCACCAAAGTGCTGAAGTCCACCGAGTTGAATTTCTTGTGTCTTGACAACGTTTTGTAGGCATCAGCACAGGGAATAAACATGCCTGAAGTGGATGTTGCAGGGTTATTGGTGGCTATAAGAGGAGGAGGAGCCGAAGAGGAGGGCGTTGAGGGGGCAGTAGACGAGCCTATAGAGGAAACGTTCGCCTTGCTATTAGTTCTCGAAACAATTGGCCGCGGTGAATTTGGGATAGGAGGAGCGGTTGCAGCCGATTTGGCAGGCGAAGATGGCCCATTTTGGCTGGCTTTACTGGCTACAGTCGTACAGAATAATGTAGACATGGGGTCTAGCTGGCACTGCAGACAAGTGCCTGGGTTTCCTGTGCATCCTCCATCTGACGATTCCTGCTCGTTCTCTTTGTTCTTAGTTATCACCGTCGGCACTGCTCCTGGTGTTAAGTTGGTGAAATCGCGGATTTCTACCGACGGACCAGGATGCATAACTGGCAAAGGCGCGCTATGGAACATATTTGAGTTAAGAATGGGCGGTAAGAGTTTGGTTTCCTCATTATGGTCGTGGTTGAGCGTATCGTTCAAGCGCGCAGCCTCTTTTGCAGCTTCACGACACACACAAGGCGTATCGTCAGTACAAAATCCGCAGTTTTCGACAGGCGAATCTTCGTTGAAGATGTCTGACAGCTCGCTTTTCCGTTTTTTGGCCAATTTAGGCATAGGACGGGTATTTGAGGCCGTGTTTGAAGCGGCGAATTTAGCAGTGAAGTCGATTTCCTGCGACTCCAGGGAATCTTTTGGAGCTGAACGTTTTCTAGATAACGAAACTGCGACCATAGGCTTGAAAGAGCTGAGAGTTTCGGCCAATTTGCGGTCGGCGTCGGTTTCTTCTGAAGCCTTCAAACCGACACTTTCACATAAGCAGTCGTCTTTGAGACACACGCCACAGTCAAAGCTGACTTTACGAGGCGATTTGGCCAGTTTTGACTCGTTTGTGGCGGAAAACGAAGAGCCCGAAATATGTGGTTTGGGGGCCGAATATGACGGTGGAGACTCCGCAGAAGGTGCTGGCGAGATCTGCTGCACAGAATAGGCTGACGAGCTTGCAGGAGAGTTGGTATTGATGTTGTTAGGTGAAGAAGCGACGTAAGACGGGCGGGATTTGTTCTCCTTTAAAGCCTCAACTTCTTGCCGAATCAGTTCCAAATTCTTCATAAGAAACAGGTTTTCGACCTTGAGCTTGTTGATAGTATTGACTAGTCCCATTTCCTTTATGTCCCTCTCCTTTTCTACCTCCATAAGCTTTTCTTCTAGTTCCTGGACTCGAGTAGCCCGGCGCTCTCGGAACGCCCGCTGAGCAGCACGATTCTGGGCTTTTCGCTTCGACGCTGGAGTATCGACACTGGGTTTTCTTCCTGGCTTGGGCCGGGGTGGCAAAACCCACTCTTTGGAGGTGATTATCTGTGTAACTCCTGAGGCCGGTGGCGACAGACTGGACGACGGAGAAGCGCCGGATCGTGGCAAGACTCGTGTAGGCGCTTGTACCAGCCCATTAGAGTCTGGTGAGCCTGCTGGGGACATCGCTATGGGCGAAAGGGCTTGCCGGGGAGCCAAATTTGCAGCGGCCGGGGTGGACATGGAGGCGGCGAAAGGTGTGGTTGAACGTGAGATATTGGGGAAAAACCAGTGTAGTGGTGGTGGTGTCTATCAATACTAGTACCCGTTTGTAGTATATAAATGATGTATTAACGCTTCAAAAGCCGGAGGTTTGACGTAACAGCCGCTTCCGTTGGGGTATTTATAATTGTTCGATTTTGCGATTGGCTGACTGATGGAAAAGATAATTTTTTTTGTGTTACATGTGACTCGGAGGTCGGTGATTATGTAACTGATCGCCGGACGGTCCTACGGAATATAATTAATATATAATAAATATATGAGAGGAAGAGAGTGATAGGAAACGAAATGCTAGGGCGCTGGAAATCATCGTAGCCCTTCTTTTCAGTTGTAGAAGGTAATATCAATTTATTCCCATTAATTCGGTATGTTGGGCTGCTATTGGTGCACCTTAATTGGCTACGCCAAGATATGCGAATCGGAAGCCCCGCAGCTGGAACAAGCAGCTACACTACCGTTTCCATACATTAACATTGAGCAAATTACTTAATAAAAGTGTAGTCTATTCAGCTTATACTCATTAGATGTAGTAACTAATGATATCCCCATGATTAGTATATGAAAGTAAATATGATTTTATTTACTAGTTGTGTTGCAATTTTTGTAGAGGCGAGTTAGCACTGATCAAACAGGCATCGGTATTAAGATCAGGTCTATAATCGAAATCTTATATCTTTTCGTCCATGCATAATAGGGTGTTTGGTACACTTTACATCCGTTAGTAATTTTTCGGCGTTTTTGCACCCAATTATAGAATAGACGATAATATCATTCCAGCGACATCACTGATTTGTCATAACCAGCTTCTACTATAGACTGCCGGCGTATTTAAAATGCTATACTGTAAGTGCAGAACCAGCTGACTCTCAATTTTATACGGTATGGAGCCAAATGATTTGCATCTTACCATAATAGCCTTAGGATTAGATCACATAACCAACTAAGAAGTATCATTCCGATGCTTACTTCCAAGTAAAGTACTCTATGAGCGCATATCACTACAATAACCCCTCTCTGAGCTTCAATCTGTATTTATTATATATTCGATCCTTTAGTAGCCATAAAATCCCGAACCATTCCGTAAATTTTCACAAATCTTATACATTTTATTCACAGAGTTTACTAGATTATTCCTGTAAGTAACTTTAGTATCACTTTCTACATATAAAACCAAACAATGTTGAAGGTATTAAGATGTATACGTAGGTTTGGAGTAAAAAAAATGGAGGCTAAATTAGGTCATACTTCTTTTTCAGAGGAAAGCATCACTTGCACTTGATATTTGCAATAGAGATTGCTTTCAAGTATTGTTAGTTCTTCCTATTACTTGATTTTAGATCTTTTCATTACTTGATTTTTCTACTTCTTTTCATTACTTGATTTTTGTTCTTTTTATTACTGAATTCTTTCTTGATTCTTTTATCACTTTCATTACTGTAGGTTATACAATCTTCTATTTACATCTATTTACTCTGACTTTGAATCTCCTTCTGCACCTGGGCAATCTCTTCTGGAGTAGGACCGCCGGCCAACACCTTGGTCAACGAAGTCTTACCAAGCTTCTCCTTCAATTTTTGTTCCTCTTCCAAAGCCTTGGCAACGTTGGCCTCGACAAACTTCTCGTACTGCTCATACTGGAACTGACCGTGCTCACGGATCACGTCTAAAGGCATCTTAGGTTCCTTGGCCAAGGCAGGGGCTCCTAGCATGCGCGCCAAAAAGTTGGTAGCATTAGGTTTGCTATTTTCCTTCTTCCACTGTTCTCTCAACTTCAACTCACGGGCCTTGAACTCGTTGACAATGTTGTAACGGTCGTTGAACGAGTTCAAAATAGGACGGACGTCCCCACCTGGTTGGGTGGCCAAGTACTCCAAAAACGGAATGAGCGAAACCAAGTAGTCGTCGGCTTTTCCGTCCCATCTCTTGGCCATAATGGCGTTTTCTGGCTGTAACGAAACGGCCTCTTCGTCAACCTCTACAATTACAGTTTTGGCCAAATCTCTGTTCAACAACGACAAGTCTTTAATTAGCTTGCCGTCCTTGTAACGACAGGCTTCTCTGTACAAAGCGTACTGGACAGCAGCCTGCATGGGGTCCAATTTCTTGACGATCCCTTCAGAGTACATTTCGTGATTGGAGCCAAAAATAACGATCTCGTAGTACTGCGACAAGTATCTCAAGAAGTAGTCTACACCAGGCCTCTTAGCGGTTCTCCATCCGTTGGTGCTGTCCCACGAGGCATGGGTCAAGAGGTCATCCAACGTCAACACCAATGTCAAGGGACGGCGGTACGCTTCAGGAGCGGGTGGTGGCAAGAGGTTTTCGTAAGCTGGCTCGGAAAAAAACGTGAAGAGTGACCCCAAGCGGGCAGATAAACGGCCGTACATCGATTGAGGGTCCCAGCCGTTACCCACCAGCTGGGCCTCCAACTTCTTCTGTTCTTCTTCTGAGTCCCAGTCTCGACTCATGTAGGCCAATCCGGCACCGGCACCGGCGAAAGATACCAAGTAAAACCAGTTGGCGTACTTTTCTCTCTGGATATCCTTGGAGGTTTGCGCTCTTCTCTTTCTGCGAGCGCGAGTGGACTCGCCAGTTTCGCCTGCTTGGTCGCCTTGGTCGGCATTTTCTTGGTCTTTGGCAGTCTTGGCACCTTCACCGGCATCCTCGAACCCTGCTTTGGCCAAGAGTTCGTCGGTAAGAATCGAATTGGGCTTGGTTTCGTCGTTCTTCACCTTCTTGCCGTCCTCCGGCTTGGTCGAGTATCTAGCGCGGGAGGCGGCGTGGTTTCCGCTGTAAAGTTGCACCAAGCGGGTGGGTTGCACCGCTGGACCCCTGAGAGTGTTTCTGAGGCTAAGTCTAGCACTTTGAACCACTAGTCTGCCTGGATTCATCTTGGTATAGTTGTAGAAAATGGTGATGTAACGTTTTTTTTCCGTCACTGAAAAATGAAAAAATTGCTTGCAATATACAGAACAGAACTAGTGAATATAGTACTGTATAATAGAGGTGACGGGACGATATATGACGATGATGGTATCTAGATGTACTCTACGAGCCCGTGGGAACACGCTGGTGCTGTCAAAAAAAGGGTGGACGCCCTGTGTGGCCAGATATACCGGGTTGTTGCCCCAATTCTTGCCCGCACGGGCCATAACGAGCTCGCCCAGAAACCAGTTCTTGCTCAAAGCATTGGCGTACGTCAAGAAAGTAGACGAACAACAGGCTTTATTGGATACAGCACCATCCAAAGATGACCGAATCGCCCAGCTAATGGCAAAAATCGCCAACAAGCCAGAATTGCTCTACATGCTTGCCGTGTTTCACAACGAGTGTAATCGCATTGGTATTAATCAGGACCCCCACAGATCGGGATCAAAACTACAATTTTATATCGCATACTTACTTAGGTTGAAACCAGTCCATGACAACTTCTGGGAAATATGCCGCATGACGGATATTGCCAATCGAACTCATAAACTACAATGGGATAGATACGACTTGGGGCTCTTGGATCCTCGCAACTTCGACCCGGAAACATACCGCCTGTTGCAAAAGGGAGTGTGGGAGTCTGTAGATTTCCGAGACGTAGCCATCACGTCGTTTCCCAGGCCACATTTCGACAAATATCACGAATAATATGAACTACTGTAGACCTAAGGCTTGGGGATCCTCAAGCTTTTGGAGATCTCGGCGCACCCCTGTAAGAAAAAACCGATGGCAACCACATGGAACTCCAAGACCGAGTCCTTGAACACAACGCCACCAGGCAATTGGTCCAAGATCTTGTCTTTAAACACCAACGTGGCCATGAATGCTACCCAGAACAAGTTGGAAGGAATTGGCAATCCTTCGAAGTACTGGGACTTTCCTGTCTTGTCCTTTGGAATGTTTGCAGCCGAAATATTAAATCTGGCCAATCTAGTCAATCCACACAACACCCAGAAGGTCAAGATCAACACATCGACGGTGGTTTGGAACCCAATGGCAAAGGCAATGGTGGCAGGACTCACACCAAACGAGATCAAATCGGCCAAGGAGTCCAATTCCTGGCCCATCAACGACGATTTGTTTCTCAATCTGGCCACTCTGCCGTCGAAAAAGTCGAAGAATAATCCCAAGCATATGAAAAAGTGCGCTCTCTGCACGTAGTGGGTTTTGCCAGTTAAGGTGAAGCGGAGACACGAAATGATGGAGTAAAAACCAGAAAATCCGTTGAGCAAAGTGATGAAGTCGGCCATGTGCAAGTTTCTCAACAAACTAAAATGTCTGTTGTCTTCAATGAACGCTACATATTCCTTGGGGTCGGGCTTTGGAAGCAATTCCTTGGACGACAAGGAAAATAAGGATGACGAGCGTCTAATAGGTGGGTGTGGAGTGATATCGTGAGTCTCGTCCATATCAGAGTCGGATGCTATGGCCGATTCGTTCTTTTTGAATCCAGTGGATGACATGGTAATTAGCAATGGTTTGTGGTAGATAATTCAATGTTCCGCTTAGATCTTTTTAGGTTACGACGTAGTAGGTATTTTTCAAAGCTCTAGGAAGCTACTAGTGTATTCAATTCAGCTAGGGGCCAATATACGTCGAGTAATTTCCTGGTATTATACTCATCAAAGGTCCATCATTCAGTCATTTGCTGCGACCGGCGTGGGACGCGCTCGTCACACGGTGCGGCGCACAGTCACGGTGCAGGCTCGCTATACTATTTTTGGTGACCAGTGTATTGTTGCCAGCAAGCACGGATAATAGCGAGCGATGCAATGGAATGCTTGGCATGCCCAACACGTCAGCAACGTCAGAACGTCAACAAAGTCGACTACGTTCAGAGGTTGGTTAATGGTCCAGCATCTGGTTGCTCTATTTTGCAACTTAGTCCAGACTCGCGGCGTGCCTCTCGCTAATTGGGGCGCCCCGCCTTAGTCTAAATCTGGAGGCTCAGCTCAATGGCTCTGCGCCTGCGTCACTGCAGTTCAACATTTTATTTAGTTCTCTGCATTAAGTAGCAGCTGCAACTCTGAAATTGTTGCTGCAACCAACCATGAGACCTTTAGGTGTCATCTTATACGCATATTGTATATGGCAAAAGATACTTTAACTTGCTTCAGCTTCATGCGATGTCTACGCCTGAAAGTTTGGACTTTAAGCCTTGTTTTTGCACTTAGACTACTGGATCGGTTCTATCTTGGTGAGAAGTTTTAGTGTAGTTTTGTGCTTAGAATTGGTACGTAGAATTAAACGGTGCCGTCTGGCTAAAACAATAAACTTATCTATACTAATTATCCGAAACAACAACCTTGGGTATGGCGTGGCTGTTGTTTTGGTTACTTTCTATACTACTCTGATCTGTATGGATGCTGGACTTTTCTTTGGCGTTGATGTCGAGTTGGGTGGCACTGCCATTGTCATTAAGCTCAAATATAACTCCCTGTCCTGGGTTCAAAATCTGGCTACTTTCCTGCAATACTGCCTGGATGCCTTCTTGTGGATTCTGGATGGGCGTAATCATAAATGAACTGACAGAATCACTGGACGCAGGCCTTGAAAGCGTGGTTCCGCTTCCATTGCTATGTTCTCCAGCTCCAGCTTTGGTTCCCGAGTCTATAATCATCAAACCTGTAGGACTAGTTGTCTTCTCCTTGACATTTTCTTTGCCCTTATGATTCATCATATTGTTTTGCTGATTGATCAACTCTTGTTGCATCTTCAAATACATTTCATGCTGGTGTTGGTGTTCCTGCTCAGGCGATGCTTCGCCAGATGCATTGACTTGATTAGGATCAGGTAAAGTTGGTGAGGTGAGTGCTGTACTACGAGGTGATAACTGGCCATTCACGGGGAAATCAGTCAAGAAAGTTTCTTCAAATGGATTTTCATTCGGTGACTGATTAAGCGGAGTCTTGATCGTAGGAGTGAAGATTCCATTTAAGCTTTGTCCATTGCTATTGATATCAGACAAGTTCAAGGTAAATTTATCGAATAACTTATTGGATGATGGAGAAGGTGCGCTGGAACTTGGTGCCAGAGAAGCATTATTGCCAGTACCGGCGTTTTTCGATTTACTTCCAGCCTTCTTCTCCATGGCGTCAATCTTCGATTGAACCAAATTGAATCTCTCCAAATGCCTTGATCCAAATCTAGTCAACTCCTCCAAATCACCAATCAAACTATCAAATTCCTCAGTAGTCAAACATTTGAAAGTATGCTTTTCAGTTTGATTTGTTTTCTTAATGAGTTGAAATTTCAATCCTTTCTCGTCTTTCATTTTAAGAATACAATAGTTGAGATTGTAAGACTTGGTAGGAACATCGTCATGTCCGATAAATCCTCCAATTTTATCTTTTGAGTTTTTCTTTTTAGGTGGGGTATTTCCTGAGCTCTTAGATTCCTTCTCGCTGGATCCGTCTTTTCCACCTTCGATTCTAAACTCATGAAGATAATTGCACGACAATACATAGTAGCACCTATGATAGTTTTTCAACAATTTGGACTTCTTGTAGATCATGCCGAACCTGATACACTTATTGTGAATTGAGTCGACATATGGAAGAACCAACTTAGAAAATGTTCTAGTTTCCCTCTTAGGTTGAACAACGGTATCTCTGTAAATATTCAAGAAGTTTTTGTTCATTGAAATAAAGTATTCCCAGTCTGCATTAGCAGCGGCACCGAGTTTCTCCTTGATGGACAAGTACAACTCATGGTTTAACTGAAGCTTGCCAAATTTATCCACAACAATGTCTAATTCCTTAATGACGTAATTGAAAAGTTCTTTGGAAATATTTTGAAGGTTCACGTATGATGCGAACATAAAGTTCTCATGGATGAGCTGGTGCTTGACCTGGTAATCGACCTGCAACTTGACCAAAAATGGATCATCCAATACACCACTGTCGTCGTCGTCGTCCCCTCTATCTTCTTCAGACAAGTGCTTACGTTTGAGAACTGGAACGGAGGCACTATATCTCTCAATGGATGACATATAAGAATTCAAGCACTTCCCGGTTTTACTGATTTCCTTCAAAAGCTCGAAACTCGAAAATGATTCATTCTTAAGCGAAGCTCTGATCTCCCTGATTTTGGAGGATAAGTTCTTCAACAATGTTTCCAACCTCGGAATCAATTTATTGTTCAAATCCTTGTGAAGCTTGTTATTAGTATTGTATGATGAATGGTGTTGAGTCATCAATACCGGAGGAAGGTTTTTGAATAACGAGCTGTCAGGGAAAAAGTTATGAGGTATTTTTACATCGTTGAGATTTGGCACAGAATGAGCGCCATTGCCGCCTGGCTTGCCGCCGGAGCTGACAGAAGCGCTCTTTTTATGGCTAGGGACTTGATTCAGATTATTAGTGTGGCCAAAACCTTGAGTGAAGGTATGACTATTGATATGAGTAAGGTTGTTGAGGTGGGTATTATTAAGGGGATTGAGGTGGGTATTAGTAAGAGGATTGATGTTTTTCAAGAAGGTGGAGTTGTTGGACTTTGTCTTGAAAAGACCAGGTCTTTTAGCATCTCCAGTACTGTGGCTACCCGAAGATGAGTTTGTAGTGGTTTGAGAGAGATTATTCACAGACGCGTTCGAAAGCGTTCTTTGGTGTTCTTTTGTAGGTGTGGTAGATTGACTACTAGTAGGGGAGGTATAGCTGTGAGCACTGATCTCTTCCATTACCTTCACAGGCAAATGTTTGAAACCTGGAAATTGGATGGAGCTGATTAATTGGTAATTAAGGTTGGCTTCAAATTCTTTGACCAATGCGATTTCTTTGAAGTAATAGATCAAAGATTTGATGAAGTACTTCCAGTACTTGAAGAAGCTGACCAAGTCGTCAATTGGCGTTGCATCTGGTGGAGGCAAGTTGATGTAGAACGGAGATCTCGGATCACTTGATTGCAAGATCTGCTCCTTTGTGAAAACGAATTTGGTAGTCATCTTTGGTTAGCGCTTGGTTCAATCTAGAGCATCACAGTAGGATTAAGAAGTAATTCTAAATGTGATTCTATCCAAGACTATATGTATGTAGTCTCAGTTATATATAGCAGCAAAATTGACCTTTATAAACACCAGTGCAGAATCCGGATCAATTATATATGGCATGTTGTTCCACAAGAAGGAAAATTGCTTTTCGAATCTATTCTCCCTCATAAAATAATGCACCAAAATGTAAAAAAAAAAAAAATAAACCCCTAAAAGCTGCCGTCTGATACGTGAGCGCACACACAAACGAAAGCCCCTCCTTTGCCCCTGTTCTGAAGGTCAGATGGAGAGGTAGTTTGGTTCTAGATTCTACGTACGCTGGTCCTTATGTATGGATAGCAACACATTACTGCGCCTTTGCTACTTGGATAACTCGGAACGTCCCTCCTCACCGTTGCAACTGTCAGGTAAATTTTCTTGTCATACAATGTTTTTTTCCTCATCCCTTGCGCGTTGGGGAAGTAGTGGGGGGGACGCCTTGTATGATTTGTTCGGCACTTATGGTTATCGAAACACGACTTCGTAGATAATTACTAACTGGTCGGTTGCACCGGGTAATTTTTGGTGCATTAAATGCTAAGAAAAAAATGGTGATGATCCAAAAATACCCTGGAAACCGAGCAGCTAGGTGTTTCGGCCGGATTCCGTCGATTTGCATCTTCCGAATTGGGTACTTGAAAATGTTCGAGGCTGAAAAATAGATGGCCACAAACCAAAGTATAACCTTATTTCAGATGCAGAGCATGTGCAGTCAAGGAGCCACTGATCCTTGACAGTTGCTCAATTTACTCTTCAACGCTTTGTTTTCGTTACGTAAAATCCCGACCTCTACAAGTAGTGTGGATTTGTTACTGAAGCTTATCATTTTCAAGAGGCTTTCGTTTTCTGATTTCAACAAATTGAGCTTGCAGAGGATTTTCTGGGTCAATTCCTGTTCATCAAACCCCCCGTTTTTGGTAAATGAGGTGTTGTTCGAATAAGAATTGCCGGGATTCATAGATAAGCCTACAAGTAAAGCCTCTAGTCTTTCTTTGGTAGATTCCAACTCTTGCGATTTCTGCTGCAATGCATTGGACAAATCTTTGAACAATTGATAGTGGTTTTGTGGAATCGACAATGTCAGATCCATTGAATTTACCGACTGATACGACAAATCCTGTAAATGCTTTGAGCGAGTCCTATCTACAATGGTCAATTGATCCGTCAAATTCTTGATAATTTGATCCTTGAGAATCATTTGTACTTTGAGAGTCTGGAGTTCCTGTTCCAACAACTCATTGCTCGACGACTCTTTCGCATAATTTGGTATATAGCTCGGCGCGTTGATGTTCAATTGCCCTTTTCCCACTGGCTGGCTTCTGTTGAAGGCCGGTTCCAAGAATTGGTTGGGGGCTTGACTGACCGAATTTGCAGCATTGGACCAAAATTGAGTCAGAACATTGAGGGGGGTTTGCTTGGAAGGGTTATAGAGGTTGATTTCGTGTAAGGACTGGTTGTTAGCAGGCATTGTCCAAACTGGGCTATGCTCAAGGCTGAGATCGTGGCGTATCTACTTACAGACATTGGAAAAAAAGGTGGCTAATTGTAATGAATGCGGCTATACTAGAACTAAAACTAATCCCGATTGACAATCGGGCTTTATATAGTGAAGCCAGGGGCTAGAAGTTAGTGTGTACTTGAGATCATGCACTGTAGGAGTGGCTGCAAATACGCGTAGGTATCATTGGCTGTAAAAACTATACACATTTGCGCGCGGGGTACCCCAACTGTTTCAAATGGCTGTAAAATCCTGAAACGAGCTTGCGCAGGCCGCTCGCTTCAGCCCCTGACGCCGAAGGAGGCCATATCTCTAGACAAACTGGCTGCCGTTGCCAAGCATTTGCCGAAACATCTGTCCATTGGGGGTGCTCAACACCTTTTGGGGCAACGACAAGATCTTGTCATCCAATGGCCTGCCCACCAAGAAGTCCACCAACACATTGGTGAAGTGGTTGCAGTTGTTGTCGAAAATATCGTACTTGCTTGCATGATACTTATTATCTTGGTGGTTGCGGAGCTCGTCCACGAACTCGTAAAATATTTCGGGGCCTATGTACGTTTCTCCCATGTCGATCACTTCGATAGGGAGTCCGTACTTGGTTTTGCCGGGCTCCAGTTGCTTGATGCCCTGGTCTATGTAGTGTTCTTTGTTGTACACCACCACCGACGTGTGGTAGATGGCTTCGATCCGGGTTCCAAGTATCATGGGCGAGTACATGGCGGCCATTCCCTGCGAGAGGTCATACACATACACTTTGACAGGGTACGAGGGGTCTTCCATATGATCAGATGATTTTTATTATGGGGTGTTGATATCGTAGACTAGTGAGTGGTCTCACGTTGCTTTTATACATCGCTTGGTGGCAAGCTCTCATAGCGATTCGCCCCCGTTAATTCAGCTGCAAATCTGACGTAAGCAGTGGGTCTGGCGAGTGAAAAAAATTAATACGAAAAATTACCATCGCTGTACGTACAACAGATCCTTTTGCCCCATACTGATGTTAATCGGTAGAATGCTATAGCAATCTCGATACACCATTCTACCACCTCATCACACCAAATTCGGAAAGTAATTATACAGTCCAGCCAAGCTATGGGGAAAACACCGATTGCCGAAGCCCAACCCTACAAAACGCAACTCGATGAATTCTTAAGCAGAAAGTTTATTGACCAATCCTTGTTGTTAGGATTCAACTCGGTGGTACAATCCAAGTTCGAAGCGTGGATCACCAATGATTTCACGAGCTACTTCAATCTGATTGAACCCGAAAAAATCGCAGGTACCAAATCGGGTGATACCCAAAATACTACCGGCGAATTCACCACCATCAATTACCTCGAGACAATTTGGGCAGACTTCCACTATCCTGTAATTAAGTTTTTCCAGTACGAGCACAGCGTCCACTTTCAAGATATAAACAGAAGTTTCAAAAACAGTGTGGAAGGTATTGGGAATAGAAAAAATGATCTGGCAGCTAAAGGTCGCAAAAACGCCAAGTCTCAATTTAAAGTAAAACCAGTGGAGATCAGGAAGATCAGCGAGAACTTTTTAAAGTTCGCGAAACAAATCTACCAATTCTATCATACACTACTCAATCAATTCATTTCCCGATTCAAAAACCCTGTGCTACCAAAATCGGTGGTCGAACACTTCAAGTTTTCCATTAGTGCAGATGCGTATACTGCTTCCGATGTCAATGTGCAGGCCAATTTACTTTACTTGATCCATAAATGTGTCTTAGCCTTGGGGGATCTTTCACGTCACAGATCGCTTATTGAAGTCTCCTACTTAAACCCATGCATTTCCAATAAGGAATTTTTCAAGTACAGGAGTTTGGCGGAAAAGGAGAAGACGATTGCTCTCAAGCCTTTTTTCGAGAATGCGCTCAAATATTATCAGTTGTGTATCCTAATTCTTCCTGCGTTGAATGAGCCTTATAATCACACTGGGATGATATACAATTTGATAGACGACAAGTACAGTTCCTGCTTGTGGTTTTTGAGATCGCAATTCACTCGTATACCAGACTATCAGTTGGGACTAAACAATTTGAACCGTATAATGGAAAAAAAATGGTTCTTGGGAGTGTTTGATGAATCGTCGAAGCCTGGAAAATTCGAGTATACTGAGCTTGAAAAATTGAATTTTACCTTTATTTGTCTCATTGGGTACTTCTATATGCCTTCTGTGTATAAGCTGGGCCCCAACTTGGGTAGAAAACATCCTTTTTCCAAGGTGGAAGGACAACTTTTCAAGACTATGACCAATTCTATAGACGAAATTCTCAAGTCGGATGGTGACTACATTCTAAAGCAGTTAACGATATTGGTCTGTTTCTACAAATTACTTGAAACACAGGGTCCTGTGCAGAGCCAACGAGCCTATTTGGACAAGGAGGATACGTTGAGTAAGTTCTCTAATTTTAGTTTCCGGTACGTTGAGACGATTCTTCGTGGACTTATGGTGGTGGATTTGAATTTATTGAAAAGCCGTCAATCGTTGGTGATAATAAGGTTCGTATTGAACTGGATCAATGAGAATAAGGTGATTCAGCGGACATTCAGATCCAAAAAATCCGTCGTAGCATCTACTTTGGGCTTATTGAATCGCATACTTGAAGCCAGCGATGTCGAGGGCTCACAATATTTGGATGAGAATTGGTTCAAAATTACCAATGACAGACCTCTTAGAAGCTACTATTTTAAAGAAGACGTTTTGTACCGAGACTTCCAACTCATCAAGTACCAATTCAAAGATTTCAACGACGACCATTTGTTCAAAGCTTCCAACTTCGATCTTTTGGTCGGAGATTTTTCATCGTACATTGATCAAGATACCAAAATCCCCAAATTCTTGGACAATGATGTTGTGGCGAGAATCAGGGAACAAGCTGGGGATCTTGAAACGCTCTTGAACCAAGAAATCGAGCATTACGAGAATAGGTTGAGAGTCCAGGCAGTATTGGGAGTGGGCACCAAGTTGTTACACTCCAATTTCAACGAACAAACCAAAAGATTCGACGTGAAAAGCAAGATTGAGCCAGATAGTAATGTAGAAATCGATGATTCGCAAGCGAAGATCGTTCCAGGCAAAAAATGGAAAAAGAAGGAAAAGAAGCGAGTTTTGTATTCCGATATTGCCGAAGGACCAAGCAAGCAAAGCAAGCTGCCCAGCCAAGAGGTTGAAGTTGAAAACACCGTAATTTCTCCAGAATCGTCCTCGGTCAAGGTACTCAGTTCGATTGAAGAAATCGAATCGTCTATCATGAACCATACCAGTCAGCTTAAATTCGAAATGAAAAACGACGATGCGAAAGACGGAGTTCCACCTCAGACGTGGGCCCCCGATATCTCATTTTCGAGACCATTGAGCCAGCCAAACAACCAACCAAACAGTCAGTCTATGCACCAGACTGAACACCAGCCTATGCAACAGCCAAACAGTCAGTCTATGCAACAGCCAAACAGTCAGTCTATGCAACAGCCAAACAGTCAGTCTATGCAACAGCCAAACAGTCAGTCTATGCAACAGCCAAACAGCCAGCCTATACAACAGCCAGCACCAGGTTTGCCTCACAATTTGCAGCCACCGTTGCAGCAGCAAATGTTCATGCAGCAGTCGGTCCCAATGCACCAGTATTATCCGCAGTATATGCCGTACGGAGCGCCCAATTTTGACGCAGGAAGCACTCCTTACAACTACATGTCGCAGCTGCCCTACCCTACCCAGGGATATGGCCAGCCTATGACACAGTATCCCCAGTATGGATACAGTCCACGCCCCGACGGATACTACGGTCGATAAACCATGTATATTTCAGATAAAGAGTACCGATATATTAGGTAAACCAATACATCAAATAGATCAAATCGAATAGGTGAATTAATACATTCTATTTCTATAGGTGTATTTACGAATTATTTATATACGTATATACTTCAGACATTGCACCTCAATGAAGGTCATTTCTCAGTTGACAGCTGTAGTGTACCTTTTTTCGGCCCGCACAGCCTGCATTTGGATCGGATCGCGTCGTGCAAGTTTCCAATGAGTTTTTCAGATCCCAACCTCACCTGATATTCGATCGTGTCTTTTCATCATTGGTCTTGTTACAATGGACTCTTCTATCAAGCACAGAGGGTCTGACAAGACCTACACATTCGTGACACCAGCGGCAGATGCCCCCATCGAGGTGCTCAACCAGTTCTACTGGACCAAGGACTCGGAGCCCCACGTGCAGCGCCGAAAGAACATCTTGGCCAAACACCCCGAGATCACCAAGCTCACGGGCCACGAGCCGAAATCCAAGTGGATCGCAGCGCTCGTAGTGCTCCTCCAGTTCGCTACCGCCTACTACCTTCGTGATACCCATCCATTTTCGTACAAGTTTGTTGGGCTCGCTTACGTAATAGGAGCCACCGCCAACCAGGCATGTTTCTTGGCCATCCACGAGATGTCCCACAACCTCTTCTTCCGCCGGCCGTTCCACAACAAATTGTTCTCCATTTTTGTCAACTTGCCCATCGGAATCCCCTACGCAGCCTCGTTCCAGCCATACCACCAGTTGCACCACAAGTTCTTGGGCGATGAATACTTGGACACCGATTTGCCCACCAAGTGGGAAGGTATTTTGCTCTCCAATGTGTTGGGTAAGGTATTTTTTGCATGCTGCCAGATCTTCTTCTATGCATTGCGCCCCATGTTCATTACGCAGATCAGATTCACCTACATACACTTGATGAACATCTTTGTGCAGATTAGCGTGGATTATTGTGTGGTACACAACTGGGGGTGGAACTGCCTAATTTATTTTATTATGAGCTCGTTCTTGGCTGGCCTGTTGCACCCCTGTGCGGGGCACTTCATCGCCGAGCACTATGTGTTGAACGAAAATAATGTTGCGAGAACCATAACCCCAGAGGCGGGCCACCCCAATGTGGTAGACGTGCCTGAGGAAACCTACTCGTATTATGGAGGGTTGAATCGGTTGACATGGAATGTGGGCTATCACAATGAGCATCACGATTTCCCGTACATTGCATGGTCCAAGTTACCCCAATTGAGACAAATTGCGCACGAGTTCTACGATCCTTTGCCACAAGTAAATTCGTGGTGTGGGGTGATCTGGTTTTTCTGCTTTGACGACATCAACACTTTGTGGAATAGGGTCAAGCGTACAGGTAAAGAAAAGCACGGCCACAAGGTGAAACAGAGGTTAGATATTAATTGATGTACATACTGTAAATATACGGGTAAGGCAAAAAAATCGGTGAAACTCTATCGTGAAACGTAAATCAAGATTTGAATAGTTGAAGGGTTTATGATCAAAAGATAAAAGGTCCAATGTAACAAATGGTATAACAGAGTTTAACCCACCAAATGTGTCAAGCGCGACTACCACATTAAGTGCGACCACCACATATTTCGAGTAATGCGAACACGCGAGAAGCAATATTGGAATCAGCAGTTGCAAAAGTGCGAACTTGATAATACAACAGTGCGACCACACATGTAGAACTACGTGGTTCATTATCTCTTAAACAGGGGACATAACTTGTATTAGACTATGTAGCGATGATTATACAGACTCTGATTATACAGACTCTGATTATACAGACTCTGATTATACAGACTCCGATTATACAGCTCTTATGAGTCTGGTGATCTTGTCCAATCCATCTTCATCAAACTCATTCAACTTCTGCTGCACAACCTCCACAAGCTTGTCAGCAGATATCAACTCACCGTCGTTAGAGTCACCTTGGCCCAACACCTTGATCCGAACCTGGCCCTCAGGATACTCCTCCTTACCCAAAATGACAGCCAACTGAGCTCCCGACTTCTCGGCAGCATCGAACTGCTTACGCACATTGGCCTTGGCCTTGTAGAGGTACTCTGTGTTGATGCCGGCCTTCCACAACTGGTTGGACACTTGCATACGTTCCTTCAAGAACCCGTTCCAGCCTTCACCTCCTCCGACAGCCATCACGTATACCTGGGTCTGGGTGGCACTCACAGATTCAAGCTGCTTGCCGATTCTGGCCTTGATGATAGAGAACAATCTCTCCACACCAAACGAGATACCTACACATGGAATGGACTTGTTGTTGGAAAACATACCCACCAAGTTGTCGTAACGACCACCGGCAGCAATGGATCCGACACCCACGTACTCAGAAGCGTCTTCGACGTCCTTGTCGGCCTTTTTCTTCAACTCGCTGGCATTGGATGGTGGGGCTGAGGCGGCGGTGACGGCCTCGTAGATCAACCCAGTGTAGTAGTCCAAGCCTCTGGCCAACGACAAGTCGAAGCTGAGGTACTTTTCAATACCAAACGCTTCCACGTAGTCGGCCAAGATAGCCATGTCGGCCAACCCTTGCTGGGCAGACTCGTTATCATTTAACCCCTCGCTTTGTCTTAATTTCTCCACTATGTCACGTACACTGCCATTCAACTTGACGTACTCCCCGATCTTGTCGGCCACTTCTTCAGGCTGGTTCTTCTCCACCACCATTTCCTTCTTGACAACTTCCCATGGCGACTTGTCCAACTTGTCTACGGCAGAAGACACCTTTCTGACATCTTCGTCCTTGACACCACAAGCCTGGAAAATACCGTCCAAAATCTTACGATGGTTGATTTTCACCTTGAAGTCGTGGATCCCCAACCCAGTCAAACCATCGCACAAGAGACTCAACACTTCGGAGTCAGGTACCATGGTATCGTAGTTTCCAGCCACGTCGAAATCACACTGGTAGAACTCTCTCATTCTTCCCTTGGTCATGGCCGGCTGATCACGACGGTACACTTTGGCAATGTGGTATCTCTTAATGGCACTGATGCTGTTGCATGCAACGTAACGGGCGAATGGAACAGTCAAGTCGTATCTGAGAGA
Organism: Suhomyces pyralidae; assembly: GCA_003706505.3. Taxonomy (NCBI): domain Eukaryota; kingdom Fungi; phylum Ascomycota; class Pichiomycetes; order Serinales; family Debaryomycetaceae; genus Suhomyces; species Suhomyces pyralidae. The sequence continues at coordinate 282,997 of PPLO03000014.1, forward strand.
AGTCAACTCTCCTCCCTGGTCTTCTAAGTTGTAGATTAACTTGGAGTCTTCACCGTATTTGCCGGTCAAGATTTCTCTGAGCTCAAACACAGGTGTGTCGATGGTCACACCACCGTGTTTCTTGAATAACTTGGTCAAGGTGCCGAAGATACCTTCTCTGATGACCATATCTTGGTCAGCCCAGTCTTTGGTACCTTTGGGTGTTTTCAACAAAAACTGTTCGGCCTTCTTGGCTTTTTTGCCCTTGGCACCTTTGGCGGCGGCCGCAGCCGGGTTTCCTTCGATCTTGACGGCTTCACTAGACATTCTTCGGATGATACTGTTAGTGCACCGGAACATTCACTTTCGAAGACGTTGAAATTTTTCAGATGATCAGCGAGCATCGAAATTTGAGAAATGACAGAACAAATGAGTAATAGTTTTAAGATTGATATGGGGAATTGAACAACAGTACAACTACTTACTATTTACGTTTACCCATATGTCTTTCTATTCTAGCTTCTGGACTTCACCATTTGCAGTCAATCGCTGTACACTATCATCTACACCTTATTTTGATCTTATCGATTAAAGGCGTACGTTTCGAAAATTACCCTTTAAAAAATGCGATTTTAGTTAGGCCATCTGCACAACTCCGGGGTAAAAATCTCAAGCAAGCAGCCGCCGTAGACATGTTTGTGTCCGACGAGTGAATAATTCTACGGCTTCAAGACAACTGAGCACAATCTTGGGATGCACAAGATTCATATTGTCATACGTTATAGAAGGTCTAAACTTTTCAAGACGTAGTTGGCCATGTGTCTGGAGCTCAATTTGCGATCGCGAGAGAAGCTAAACTGAACTTTCTTTCTGCGGCTTAGCTAGGCTAATTAGTAGAGAGAACTAAGAGTCTCGTATTACCGTTTAATTTCAAAAATTTTCACATTAATTACATAAATTTGAATAATGTGGATTGTAAATACTAATAGAGAATTGGTTGTCGTTACTAAGTCCCTTCAACTGGGACCAGTTTCCGTGAGCTACATTGTCCTACAAAACATTCCTTAATATGCCTATTGTTACAGTATAAAATCGGCTTTATCGTAGAAACCATCATTCACCATATTGCTTTCCAAGTTAATCCTCGTTGATTCTACTGGGTTTGGAAAACTGCAACCTCATCACACCATCACTAAGAATACGTTTACCCCACGAGCCAGCAGCAGGATCACCGGTTTCATCTCTACATTGTTTTAAGAAGGGCAATAAAGATGTTCCTCCAGTACCTTTTTGGTCGTTATTCTTGCGTTTCAGCTTGGCCAAGCCGGATCTCAAGGTGGTCGAAGAGCCGGCCGACGTCGACTTTTTGGCTTGAAGTATGATGTAACGGGTGATGATTTGGATGTGTTTGTCTCTGAACAGCTTGAGCATAGCCAAACAAGCATCGTAGCTAAGAGTAAGTTCTGGGTCGTTGGTTTCGAGCACAAAATCTCTAATATTGGCCACCTTTTCGATTTCGGCCAAGAAGTCACGGTGCTTGCCTGGCATATAGTTTCTCATTTCACCCATGAACCCATTGGCTGGCTTTTCGTCGCGCTTCTCGTTCTTGTGAGGCACCGGTCTTTCGCCTGTAGCAAAGTGCTGCACACCGAGCAAAGCGTCCAAGAACTGGATCAACGAGCTCTGGGCATTTGAGCCTCCCGCATACGAGCGCCGACTCGTTTCCTCACCGTATACTACACCGCCTTTGTCCAAACCGGCATCGGCCATATTCTTCCACCCGGCCAAATACGGACGCACTCTAAAGTAGAAGACATGTGGATCGCACATCTCCTCCATTCTCATCATTACGGATCCCAAGTGGTCGATGGACTCGGCCAAGTTCTGGAGCGTCACTATAAGACTTGGTACGTTTTTCTCGCGAACATGATGCAATGCATCCAAACCGGCTCTAAGGGCAAACGAACCCTTGTGCTCGAAATATACGCTCACCAAATAAAACCAGCTTTCATCGATAGACCCCGTAAATGTGTTGATGGTGGTCAAATTATCCAAGTCCCATATATCTTCACCAGGGGCTGTAGGAATGATCTGCTTGAAATTCCACAAACATACAGAGGCATATGTAGCAATAGGAGGCAACTGCAAGTGCTCCGATACGGCTATCCAGGGTGTGGCTATCTGGGCAGGCAAGTTGTCTGTGGCCATGTCGGTACCCCAAATGTAGGCGTGCGCGAGAAATCCGAGCACCTGGTACGCTCTTCTGTACTGTTCTGTGGATTCCAACTTATCCGTGGACAAAAGCGGCAATTTGTCGACCATTTTGCGGATTCTTTTGGTCAAGATGAGCGATGGTAAATTGGCTACTAAACTTTCCCATGGCTGGTAGTATTCCTGAGGCAAACTTACCAATGGAAGCGACTCTGGTAGGAAACCAGAGCTTTCAAACACATCGTAGTCCTCCAACTTGGGAATTTCAGCGCCCACAGCAGTCATGTTCTCAGGTGTGCTAGTGCTAATCAAACTCAGCTGATAAATCAGTTGATAAAAGTGCGGGTCACGTGCAAAGGTGTGGAGATTGCTTAAGACCGGAAGGGGAAGTCGGGGGGGGGGGTAGCAGGTCTCGGGTTTAGGTGTTGATATGAAGAGAATAAGGGGCACAGGTTATTGCAGGTAGTGCAGAAGTACGTGGCTGGGAAGGCGGCACTTATGGCCTTCATTGAAGTTAGTGCTTTCTACCTGGTTCTGCCGGTCTGGGGCCGAGCAGTCCGCAGAGTGACCAATCTGGCGGTGCGCACACGACGTTTCTTTGGGCGCGGAAGTCAACTGAAGAAGGTAAGAGGAGCGATTAGATAAACCATCAAGCACCAGTAAATCATCTCACTTACCAGCATCGATGTCGTTCAAAGGTATTAAAAAGTCCATCGTGCGGGCCCCCCAGAATTTTCGCCAAAAATTGAATATGGGGGAAGCTACCATTGATCCGGTGTACCAGGATGCCGAAAGACGGTTCAAGGAGTTGGAGTTGGAGACCAAGAAACTTAGTGATGAGTCCAAAAGATATTTTTCTGCGGTCAATGGCATGCTTGACTACCAAATTGACTTTTCCAAAGCCATTGAAGAGATCTACAAGCCCATCAGCGGACGTTTGTCGGACCCAAACTCGACGGTTCCCGAAGATAATCCCGAAGGTATCAAGGCTTCGGAACAGTACCGTGCGGTTGTGCAGGAACTCAAGGAAACCTTGAAGCCGGATCTTGAATTGATTGAGACGCGTATTGTCAAGCCGGCACAGGAATTGTTGAAGGTGATCCAGGCGATCCGTAAAATGGCCACCAAGCGCGACCATAAGCAGGTGGATTTGGATCGCCACAAGCGTACATACAAGAAATACGAGGAGAAAAAGGAAAGAACGCCTAAGGACGAGGAAAAGATGTACAGTGCGGAAGCCGAGCTCCAGGTGTCGCAGCAGGAGTACGACTACTACAACGAAATGTTGAAGAGCGAGTTGCCTATTTTGTTCCAGATGCAGTCTGACTTCATCAAGCCTTTGTTTGTCAGTTTCTACTACATGCAGTTGAACATTTTCTACACCTTGTACAACCGAATGGAAGAGTTGAAGATCCCATACTTCGACTTGACCAGCGACATCGTCGAGGCCTACAACTACAAGAAAGGCAACATTGAAGAACAGACCGATGCCATCACCATCACCCACTTCAAGGTGGGCCATGCAAAGAGTAAGTTGGAAGCCACCAAGAGAAGGCACGCCATGATGGCGGGTGCAGGTGCGGCTGGCGCGGGCACGCCCGGTGCTCCTGGCACGGGTGAAGCTTTGCCTGGATACGCTACTGGCGGGTATGTGCCTCAGCAGTACGGTGACTACAAGAGTCCCCAGGGCACTGGTTACCAGGCTCCTGGCGCACCAGCCACCCCTGCTTATGGCGACTACAAGAGCCCTCAGGGCCCTGGTTACCAGGCTCCTGCCACTCCTGGCTATGGCGCACCCCCAGCACAAGCTGCAGCTGCTCCTGCGTATGGCGCGACCCCTGCGTATGGTGCTGCTCCCGCCTACGGTGCTGCCCCTGCTTATGACCAACCTGCTGCTGCAGCGTACGGCCAGCCTGCACCTCCCACGCCTGTGCCAAGTGCCCAAACATGTACTGCATTGTACGACTACACCGCGCAGGCCCAAGGTGACTTGACATTTACTGCGGGCGCGGTGATTGAAATTGTGGAGAAAACCCCTGATGTCAATGGTTGGTGGACTGGCAGATACAACGGCCAGACAGGTGTGTTCCCTGGAAATTATGTTCAATTGAATTGAACAGACCCGTTCTCTATTGTACTTTAATTAATTCACGATTCAGTTGTAAAATCGTAGTATTAGCTAAGCCACAGCCGGCCTCGCTCTAAGCGATTGATAATTACGCAACTGATAACCACTGTGGCGATGAACCGAGCTTCCATATCTGAATTCCGTGTTTCATTCCACTTGTAGATTACTTATTGTGGAGTCCAATGATCTCACCGTTAGTATTTAATTACCATGTAGCTGCTCTGTAGTTCTTTGGCCCACCAAGATGCTGAATTTGGAAAAGAACAATATCAAGGAAACAGTCGAAATCGATCAGGAGTCGGTCACCTCGAATTCTAAGATCAATGCCGATGCAGATGAAGCTTTGGGGTATTTGCTCCAACATGGCAATGTCGATTTGCATGTCGATAAGCAGAGAGATAAGAAGTTGTTGCTCAAAATCGATCTCTTCTTGTTACCTGTCATGTGCACCTTGTACTGCTTCCAGTTCATGGATAAGCTTTCCAATTCGTACGCATCTATTCTTGGTCTCAGACAGGATCTACATATGAAAGGTGACATGTACTCGTGGACAGGCTCTGCGTTCTATCTTGGCTACCTTTTTTTTGAATATCCTGCTGTAAGAATACTCCAAAGCTTCCCCGTCGCAAAGGCCGTGGGAGTTTTCGTTATACTTTGGGGGTTGGTATTATGTCTCCATTCTGTGCCCCAGTACGCCGGCTTTGTGGCTTTGAGAACCCTATTAGGCATGTTGGAACTGAGTATAACCCCTGCATTTGTGATTATAACGGGCCAATATTACAGAAAGGAAGAGATTTTCTTGAGAACAGCTTTATGGTTCTCTTCTAACGGAATTGGGACCATTCTCGGTAGTGGTGTCATTGCCTATAACGTTTTAGATAATCTGCACAGTTACAGCTTGGCTGCTTGGAAAGTAATCTTTATTGTTACTGGCTGTTTAACTATCGCTCTCGGGATTGTAATTCTTTTACACCTACCAGACACTCCAGCAAAAGCATGGTTCCTAACTGAGGAGGACAAATTATTGGTGGTGAGTCGTATTAGAGAAAATCAGCAAGGCTTTGGTAATAAACACTTCAAGAAGGACCAGTTCAAAGAAGCCTTTCTTGACATCAAAACTTGGTTGTATTTTTTCTACGCCTTGTTTGGTAATATTCCCAACGGAGGTCTCACAAATTTTGCAAGTATATTGTTGTCTCAAGATCTAGGCTATTCCACCAAACAAACCTTGCTCATGCAAATGCCCCAGGGGGCTGTTGAAATCGTAGGGTGTTCTCTTTTTGCATACTTCACTCTATTTGTTCCATCCAGAATGTTTTGGGCCATTCTAGCAGGTGCTATTCAAATTGTAGGACAAGGCTTGTTGGCATTTTCACACAATTCAAAAGTCGAGCTAGCAGGTTATTGTATTATTGGCATTGGTCCAGTAGGATTCATCGCTATCTTAGCTAGCATTTCCAGTAATGTGGCAGGGCATACAAAGAAGACAACGGTGAATGCACTTTTGTTGATTGGGTACTGTGTCGGCAATCTTATTGGACCGCAGACTTTTTTATCCTCCGAGGCTCCCACATTCACAACTGCTAAAACATGCCTAATGGTGTTCACTCTTCTTGCGCAGTTTTGTTTGGTTATAATTACGGCCATTCTCTACTTTGAGAATAAAGCGAAAGATAAAATAGACTTAAAAGATCATGAATACGCCAACATTGACAATATTGAGTTTGCTGACTTGACAGATAAGCAAAATCCGTACTTTAGATACACAATATAATTAGACACAAATTACTCTTCAAGTAATTTAAATATACAACGATCTAAATAATGCGAAGTCCTAATCCTTAAAATACTATTTGACAGTTGCCACAAAAGACTAGGCATTGAATCATATAACTATATAAAAATCATACAGGGCATAAATCACAATTCCCTTTAGGAAGCTGTTCCTATTACTTCGATAAAAAAGCTTGTTTCTGCTCCTCCCTCTTCTCCAAATTGCCATCCAATGGGCCATCTATCATTTCTTTTGTGACACCGTTACTAATCAAAGTTCTCCAGTTTCTGACGTTTTCAAATCCATTTCGAGCATACAGGTAGTTACTAAATAAATCTTGGATTTCTTCTCTGGAAGTTGCAACAAATGGACCATGCTGCACTATATCTTGCTCAAGGATTTGTCCTCCAATAAGCGCGAATTCAATCTCTTCAGACAGTTCTGGCACCGTGTTCTTTCCAGTGATTAAGTCACCGTCTCTATTTAGGAACACATTATCATACTGTGACACTTTGGTATTATCATTAAGGACCAATCCGTTACCCTTCAAAACATACAAAAAGTAGTTGAACCCATTCTCGAGTTTTTGCTTGAAAACGGCACCTGGTTTCATTTTATAGTAATAGTAGTGCACTGGGGTGTATGCCAAATCCTTAACAGATTCGACACCATAACTCTTCCCCGAGATAACCTTTACCCTAAGTTTTCCATCTTGGTCAACTGCTTCAGGGATTTCCCATTCTCTCAAGTCTCTATACCTTGGCTCACAACGCTTTAATTCTTTTGGTAAGTCAACCCACAATTGCAATCCAACTGTAGGGCTGCCATCAGCATTGGGAATTGGCATTTCAGAATGTACGATTCCTTTACCAGCAGTCATAAATTGAAGATCACCCGCATAAAGAACACCTTTGGAGCCAGTAAAGTCCTCATGTGCCATTGAACCATTGAGAATGAGACTGATAGTCTCCTGGCCTGAATGTGGATGTTCGGGGAACCCATTTGTACCTGACGATGAGAAATGGTCGAATAATAAAAATGGCGAGAAGTTTCTTGCTGACATTGTTCCTATGGATCTTCTCACTCTTGCGCCTACACCTTCATCTTGTTCTATAGCACGGACAACTCGTTCAATCGTTCTTAATGTGGACATTTTAATTCGATCGGGGATAAATCAGTATTGATCAAAAAAAAAAAATCAAAATTGTGATTACTGGAAAATCAGCTGCCATATATACATCACAGAAAAATAGACAAAATTATGGTTCTTACTCAACAAACGTCATCCACTGAGAGTGTATAGTTCTAGCAGCCACTAGAAGCTTCGAAGACTTAGCCTGTTCCTTTTTAATTTGAAGTAATAGATTAGATCAAGTTAGTAAATTTTTACTAATGCGGATATTTTTTACAAATTGCGCGGCTGAAATCTTCGATTGCATATAACATCCGAGGATGCATATTCCAACGCTTTTTCTGCAGGATATGTCCCCAGTCTGAAAAAAGATTTACTTGCTGTAACTCGCTATACTAGCCAGAGCGGATGAAGGGTCATCAATTTTGCTTGCAGAACATAACGCACAATCACATGGAATCACATAGTTGAATGCTGTCATTCGCATTTTTTTTTATGAATTGACATGTGAAATATACTGGAACTGGTCTGTAACATATATTATTGATGTATTGTAGAGTATGGTTTATACCAAAAACCCCAAGAAGCTTGCCTGAAATGTCACTATAAAGATGATCTGACAGTTCCTTTTAACTCTATGTTACGTATCAATAGAAAATACGAGAGATGAGAAAGTCAAAGTAAGTAGGGTGTAAAAATACCCACTAACCGTTCATTCACTAACTCCGGGATTAGAGACATTCAAATTTACTGCCTGGCTATGATTTATTTACACAAATTATTTAACCGTCACCTAACATAAGCACATGATGAACCATTCTGATAGATCCATTCCGGGCCCTATTTGATGTCAAGCCACATCATATGCCAACAGTTAGATACAGAAGAAATTGATTCGAAAGGAATGCAGCGCCCCTGGCCAAGGCCAATATTTCCGTGCTTACAGATAATTGACTCAACCTCGGCACAAAATTGGTTCATCACCTTTTACGAGAAATGCATTCCCATATATGACCATACAGTATAGGATGTCTCATACTAGATTTTCTTTCTTGGATACTTTCAGATTCGAGATCGGTATGAGGAGAAATCACGAATGACAAGTAACCCGCCAATGTAGTCGAATATAGCTGTACAAGTATATTGATTTATCTAATGAAAGTCTTGATTATCAGACCCACCTTTGTAGCATTTTCGAGTTTTTCGAAGACATTTGCAACCACTGTGCTATCTACCACTCAACATATTATTTTTGACTCCATTGGTACCAGTGATATTGTATTTCAAGGCATAGCTGCAAAAAACATACTTTTGACCCTGCGGTCTCTTGGGAATGCGACATGCTTAGAACCTGCTCAACGAAGCTGTTCGAGAAAAATCTGGATCAAGAGCTAAAACCTTTCATTCGCGTCAAAATAATGAGATATGCTTATGAAGTTCTTTGCCAACTTAAAGATCTAGACAATGCATTTCACAAAGTTCCTTACCTATGGTTCAAAATATAGAATGCTAGTAGAGCTGTACGTTTTCTTTCTATTTATTGTAAAGGAGATGGAATGAGCATTATGATCAGTGCGATGCATATAGATGACTACTAGAACTTGATAGCTCAAAATCAGGCCATGTGGTATAAGACAAATATCCATTGTGATGAAACTAATAAGATAACATACTCAATTTGACTATCACCTACTGATATTCAAGTATCAAAATGGATTGATACAGGCTCTTTTTCTTGCGCTGTACATTTCGCAACAACTCTAACAGGTATGTTCGTGAATCTAGATTAGATATCGATTCGAGTCTCAAATAATTTAGTGATATCTAGAAAATTGCATATAGCGACGACTGGGGGTTCCGAGTAGTGTTCTTCAACAGCGACAGTGGTTCGAGAATAGGTAGAATAATAGACAACTGTCCGGAACAAACGAATATAGCATTTGATTTTTCACCATCAATCACATTGGTTTCATTTCTATACTTTGAGAATTCTACTTTACCCTACTATATAATTCTCGCTTGACTAAATGTTACGATTGTTTAATAAGTTGGTTCTATAATCACGTTATAGAACAGGTGATGGATATAATATTACTTCTTATCTAAGTTAATGTTAATGTTAATGTTATCCTTTCTACCTGGAAGGGTACTACCCCTTCTTATATTCTATTCTGGTATTACAATATGTGGTACTTCTCCACATTGCCAAGCCTTCTCACATTATTCTTTCGCTTCCTCTTTGAGGAATCTCCATACTCCCTAATCCCACATTCGTTTTACTTTCGTTTCACCACATTATCATGTGTGGCTTACTAACACCTTACTAATCCTCATGTGATTGGATGTAGGATTCCTTCCTAACACTAAAAATCAAGAAGCGCCTGGTTAGCTCAATCGGTAGAGCGTTTGACTCTTAGATAGGATATCAAAAGGTTGCGGGTTCGACCCCCGCATCGGGCTATATCAAAATTTTTTTAATTTTTAACCGCGATGTCTTTTACCTACACAACCACCCATACCTACCACCCATACATACCCTCCCTACGCTACCTTATCCATAGCCACCCATAGCCACCCATAACTCCCCACACTCCCCCTCCACTCCCCCTCCCACTCGCACTTTACCTTTTTCTTAAAACTACTCGCACTTTCCCTACAAAACTTTATAAATACTCGCACCGTCCCTTTTTTCTCATTTTTGCCATTTTCCTAAAAATACCCACCCTGTACTTCACAAGTCCGAGGATCTCCTTTTCTCGTTCTTATGTAGCCCTCTCCTCTCCTCTCTCTACCTCTCCCTCTCTCCTCCTCTTCCCCAAACACCCCGAGGCCCACTTAGCTTCCTCTAAAATCAAAAGTCCCCCCCGCGCTCGCATATCACGCACCCGATTTCCATATATTTCGGTTGCGGCCATATCTAGCAGAAAGCACCGTTTCCCGTCCGATCAACTGTAGTTAAGC